>NMRA01000476.1:27706-71485 GCA_002633005.1 Phoronis australis
ATCCAGGGGGGCTCGGGGGGTGAATAAACAATGCATAGGCTCTGAACAAACCCCGTTTACTTTTTTTTCAGTCAAACTCTCCGCAGACCCAAAAATTCGAGACCCCTGCATCCCTACAGTTTAGGCTGAGCGCGCGCGTCTGCCGAAATTTTGGTTATTCCGTTATTCCTGTGTCCTGGCCCCCCTAACTCAAAATCCTGGATACGCCCCTGATTGCATATCTGGTTCTTGCCTGTGGAGGCTTGGTTATTGATGCGGAATTTTTCCGAGGTTCACATTTTGAAGATAAAAAAGACCTGATATCAACTAAAGTGTGGGTATTTATTTGCCATCCAAACCGGATTGAATCTAGCGGTGTGCTGGTGTCGACCGGGAGGGGTGACGCTGTTTTTTTTTTCAGATAGTGGTTATAACCTATTTTTATTCAGTTCAAGCTATTGAGGAAGCGACTGTGGAGAACGTGAAGTCACTTAGCCTAAAAGGTTCCTTAGATGCGTGTGTGCGGCTTTTGACAAAGAAGGTAGGATACCTTTGCTGAAAGTGGTATGGGCGGGCGCTATGTGAGTCACATGTTTCAGTGCAGGTCGGGGCACAGATAAGAACAAAACAAATGTTTTTTGTCTTAGGTAATACATCGACAATCACTATTTTTCGAATTCCCTCTTCACGGTTGAGTGAAAATCGGCTCACGCCAATCTATATTCTTCAATGATCTTGGATTAATCGCACAAGCCTTGGCAAATCCAGACTTCATGAAAAGTACATATATGTACAATAACAAGTACATTCTACCTCTCAGACGCCTTGTATACCACTAACTGCCATTTTAAAAACTACTGTTGGTAACTCGTTTCAACTAGGGGTGGGACGATGCACGTTTTTCAAAATTCGATTCGACTCTTTTTCAAGACGAATTCTATTATTTTCGATTTGAGTCTTGTTTGTCAAATTTTTTTTTTCTCAAATATAATTAGTAGCCAACTTACCACTCGTAACACTTTCAACTACAGAATTGTGATGAAATATGATATGAAAGATCCTGAGCTGCTCATTTGTTCCATTTTCGCACTGATATTACTCAAAAGACAGGAATGCAGTGTGTCTAAACTTTGTGATGCACTTAACGGCAAAAATTGGAACTAAGAATCGAATCAAATTTGATCGATATCAAAATCGGTTACTCCCGCATCGCGATTCGACCTCCGTTTAATCTCCGCACCCGTAGTTTTAACCTTCTGTGTTTAAACAGTATTTTATCATTCATAACTGTGAAGACTTGAATTAATGGCCTTCCCAACTTAATGTGTACGAAGTAATTATGTTCCGTGCGATTTCCTTTTCGTCTCTTGCATACCCGCACTTAACGATGCTGTTTGATTGGTGGTAATTGGTCGTACAGCAAAAAAAGAGAAATATTTATTCCAGACCAGGTTACTGCGTGCACATTGACGTTGAAACTCAGGCATTTTTCTTCATTGGTCGCGAACAATACCATCATTAACCTTGAGTACCTCTTTACCAAACAAGGTCTCGTGTGCTGTAACTTCTCGTCCCCTCCAAGTGGTCTTGTCCTGTCCGCTTCTGTTGTTACACGCTGCAGAAAACCACCCCCACAACGAAAGCTGTTGCGCGACGGCAAGAAATATCAATTGAGTCTCACGACTTGACGACTCCAGATTGTCTTCTGGCTGAAAGATATCAATGGTTTCCCTCAGCAGCGGCTAGGATTTAAGATAATTGGATAATCCCTTCAAGAGCGTGAGAGCCACCAGGTATCGACGACTGTCAGTGTACCTAAGCCCCATATTTGTTTTGTGGGCTTGCGTCTTGTGTTATGACATATGTCATTTAACCCCAGGGTTACCCTCAGTTACCTGCTGTGCCAGATGGCGACAAAGTACAAATGAGGGAACACTATCCACAATATATTCTCAGACACACCTACATTCATTGCCTGCACCATTCGATGAGTGTGGATTTCCATCCACGGGTTGAAATTGCATCGTTCACATTTAAGTTGGAGCTTAAACATACCATGGCGAGACTATTATGCAGTTGGTGTGAGCCTCTATAACGGGAAAGAACGAGCTGGAATGACAATTTGGAAGCTAGGCCAATGACAGGCCCACATTCGCCATGATAAGTGTTTCAGGAACGCCATCATCGTTTCAAAGGTCCGCCATAGGTGGCGCATTAATTCATTTCCAATCAAAGTGCTTTATTACCAGTTTCAGGTGAGATCACCGTGACAGAAAGCGATGCTTGCCATCAAGGTGTACAGATATCTTTTGGTGAATTACCGAATGCACCAAATACTGGATACTGGTTTATCCGAAAACTTGCATTTAGAAAACAAAATAGTCTTTTGTTGATAACAAAATATTAATTTTGAATGCAGGCGCGGGGAATATACAAATACTTTGAAAACGCCAGCAGCCTCTCAAAACTCATTCAAAATAGACAGAAAATCGCTTGGTGTGTAGGCAAGTATTATGAAGCCTAAATTTGTGCTCTCATGCTATGATGGTTTTCCAGCAGGCACTTTGTCAGAATTGAACAAAGGGCCGAGCATCAAATAAAATAACTGCGGATTTTGCATCTCAAGGCTCTCATTAAAGATATTCAATTAAAAGCAATTTAGGAATGATGGTTTTGCTTTGCTGAGGTTGGTTCAATTGGTACAACTTTGTCGCATTATAACTCGGTGCAATCTGCCTATTTATTTACATGTTATCATAACAAACGGCAATTCGCCAGAGTTGATCGACACGCGAGGAAATCCCAGCTCAAGCTCAACAGTGATTGGAAGGTTTTCTTCATGACGTCACCAGCTGCTTGAAGTTGAGTACTCAGTAGTTTTCTTGACAGCGAGTCTGGTGGTCGTGCAAATGAGTTGTGGTTGCGATGAAGTTGTGGAGTTATAATACAGCGATTTAAAAACAGTGTTACTGACGAAAATGGATTCCAACATGGTTGAGGAGTGGCTTCGGTCACTTGATTTAGTGCAATATACTGAAGCATTTCTGGACAACGGCTACGACGATTTGGAAATTTGCAAACAAATTGGACAGCCAGATTTAGACGCTATTGGAGTTAAGATTAGTATACATAGACACGAAATTCTCAAAGCTGTCGCCAACTTACGGGATCAAGGTGCAACAGCAGTATATTTTACGTTGGAAGAGTTCCAAAATGGGGACGATTCGGGATTCCAGGAGAACAGCTCGTGCGACGCGCACGCGCCATCTCCCGCCAGGCTGTCCGGCTGTTTTGACACGTACGGTTCAGGGAAAAATTTAGTGAAGTTTCCTAAACTCCAGTTGAATTTGATGATCCAGAATAGACTCTTAGAAGAGGATATAAACTTGACGGATTATCCTTACTGCACTCCGGTAAGTCTTTTGTTTACTGACATAAATTTGCCTGTATATTTTCTTTGTCACCTGTCAAGCATTTGTCTTCGGTAGTGAATAGTTGGACACTACTTGAATATTTCTAGCTCAATCATAAGCATGCGCCCTTTCAGTTTTAACATTTCTGAAACTATTTCACACTAACACCGCTGCAACTGTCCCAGACAGTGTAGTAGACATTGCTGTTACTCATTGCTTAGAAAGAAAACTATCCTAAATACCACTCCATTGTATTTTAATAGTATAATTTGCTTGTTGAATAGTTTCATTACTGGTTTAGTCAAAACATGAATGAACTTGCGCTCTTATCTTGCCGAACTTGGATATGTCCTTCCTTCTGAATGAAACCAAGGTGTAACACATTTAATGTTTTATGCAATTTATTGTTGAAATTATAGCAGGCTCAGTGAACAAAATATTCTTGTGGTCATATAATGACCACCTTCTGTTGCTGGCCTGTAGAGACGGTGAAGCTCCTGAACAGACATGTTTTGTTATATTCTTGCTATCACCATGAATTAAATTTAAAGAATTTTCATAGCCACGTATTTCTTCACTTTTTCTATCTATGCCATTGGTAAAAAGTCCACATGTGTAGGATGCTAGTATATTCTCCGTATTACATGGGCATAAGAGCAAGGTTCTACTGTTGCCTGGCTGAAATTCAAGCCAGTAAGAAATCTTGCTTGTGGGAAGTGTGGCATATCTAAACTTGTTACCTCATTTAGCAAGGAATTTATTGAACCTGTCCAGAGTTGCAACCTGCTTCCCTAACTTGTGTTCAAGCCTGGGAGCTCCTTTGCCCCAGAACAACTGTTAAAAGGCATTCCTGTGACCACTTGTTCAGTTATAAATTATAAATTTGACACATAGCCAACCATCTGTTGACTATTGAGGCCTCACATGCTTTGAGTAGCATGCGATATGTTGTTCTCTTTCTTGATTTTCCATAATCTCGCTTCATTTATTTAACTATATATTTCTGCTGAGTGAAACTCTCCATCCAGTCATGATTTGGTGGTGATTTTGTGTGCGTTAGATCTTGGATAATGCAGGCTCAACTCACTAAACTTATACACTACCCAAGTCCATTCATAAAATGACTTGTGTAACATGTTTCAAAGATTGTCAGTTGTTTTATGGACAGTTCATACTTGACCAGTGGCATGGGGTTCTTGATAATCAAAACTGACCACTCTGAAATCTGGCACCTGCTGTGAATTTGTGAATGGTAGCTATAATGATCCACCCAGTTTCCTCCCAGTAATTGCCCAGTTATTCAATGTCCAGGCAGTAATGTTCCCAACCCTGCTGCTCTAATGATGGCTCAAGTGAATAGTATCAGTCTAAGTGTTTGTTTATAGTTGAAGCACCTGGCACTGGCTTACTACTAATATTGTGTCTGGCTGCCAGTTGTATTCACTGGCTCAGTATCCCTAAAGTTTGATTGGTTTGGCCTACTGCAGTCTCTTGTTTGAGTAATGGGAAAATTTTCCTTATTTGGATAATGGATGTCACATGACTGAGCCCAGTTGGTATTGTTTCATGTACGCATTATAACTAACAGTAAATTTAGAATCAGTTTAACTGAGATCCATCCATAATCCATGATTATTTCGGTGTCAAGTAAATGTTTCCATATGTCCCTTACTTTGTTGAGCACTTAAAATACAGTAGGTGAAAATTTCAAAACAAAATCTGTTCTGAGAAAAACAACTATGAGTCAGGTGTTATTTGAATATTGAGTAGGTTGGCACTAACTACAATTAAAGTGACACCAACTCCCACACATGCGTGGCATTTACCCACTTATCCTTTTCAAAAGTAGATGGGGAGGACAGACAACTCTGAACAGGTCTGTTACACTGTTTAATGGAACAATTACCTTTTGCTAACCCTTTGTCATTTTGTGAGTATGTCTCCTTCCTCAACAGGGTGATTAGCAGGTGCAGCTTTTGATAAAATAAAGCGGGTCATGGGAGGGGGGTGTGAGACGTTGGGCAGTTGCTTTTAGGTTTAACAGACATTTTTGAAAGTGTTGGTAGTAAATCTGTAATTTGAAATGTTACGATAAAGCGAAAATAAAACCCTGTTTTGAAAATACATTGTTTGAATGAATGTCGTGACATTTCTTTTGATTTTGTAGTTATCATATCCCCTGTGACCACTGATTGTGATTGCCATAAATGAACTCATGTACTTTAGTTTGATATTGAATTTGGCATTATGCAAGGCCATTTAATTGCCCATCAATTGGTTCTTGGTTATTGCTTTCAAGGTGGTGTAGCATGTCTCTAGAGTTAGAACGAATGCGGATGTTTCTTGCAAATCATAATCCTTTGGATGAAGGTTTAGCAATTGTAGGGATTTTATGAGAATTTCTCACATAAAAGTCCTTTTCCATGGCTATAGGATTTGTCTTTATTGATCAGCAGCTCTGCTCAGTTAGGTTATAAATGGAAGCTTATCCTTCAGAAAACTCCTTTGAACACTATTACAGTTTTGTTCCATTCTGTGTCATGGTGAGGTCAGCTTTCAAAAGCTGACTTATACTTTTTGCCCAAATACAGTTTTGTTCCATTCTGTGTCATGGTGTCATACTTTTTGCCCAAATGTTTTTCTCTATGAGTGAACTTTTAAGTTTGACCAACTTCCTTTCTTGCATCACCTACCACCAACAAATTCCACTTTGATGCTAGCCAAACAATCTAGCTTTCATTTCCATTAAACGTTATATAATTTGGCAAAACATTGGGCAGATATCAAATAACAATCTATTTTCTCTCAATGTCATCCACTGGCATTGGAAAAGTGTGTCATTTATTTGTGTAATCGAGTGACTCATTCATGACACTTTGCAGTCTGTTGTTAATACAATCCCTTATTCTACCATTTACAGTTATGTAGTACATGCAAGTCAATCAATGTCCGTTAATCCTAGTTTTTTGTTGTTCTTGCTCATGCAGCGTGTTACCAGCTTATGTAGGGATACTGCTTGTTCCGGCCTTGAACCTGGCTAGTAGGAAAACTTGAAATTTTTCCTGCTATCACATTCTGACACCATTCTGATTGATATCCTACTGTCCATGTCTATTAATTAATATTTTTCTACCTGTGAGTGGATTTATCAGATCAGTGCCTAATCTTTGATAAGATCGTGTTCTCCCCAGGTATGTGTCCCGACACACAGTGGTGACAAAAATATTCCCTTCTGCAAACATGTCGGGTAAATCTTGATAAATTGTTGACTAATTGGGCAGATGATATTAGGTGGGTGGGACAGATGATTTTTGAACATTACCTGTCAAATGTATTAGTCATCGATTATGGATACATGTATCATTTGAACTCCAAAACATATCCAGCTGGAAGCTGAACATTATGATTTTTTACTGTGGAATTATGATTCTCTTATTTTATAACTTTGTATGGTAGTTTGAGTATAACAAAACAGTCTTCTCTACTGTTCCCTGTTCCTGTGGTCTGCAACAAATTCATGTCCTGATTGTCAATGCAAACACTTACATGGTATAGTTGTGTATGTGTGCGACGTTATCAATGAAAACTAGCGCATCATTATAGGAGGTAACTAAGATCTCACCTTTATACATGTTTGCCATTCTCAGTTGTCTCTAAAATAACCTGGACACTATCATCATCAAAGGTTCCGACAGTCATCATTTGCTCTAAATATACTCTGAAGTGTTGGATAAGTTGGTAATCAAAATGTAAACATCTGAATTAATTGTGGTTTTGACTTCTGAAATAGAAACCTAGTTGAATGTCTTCTAGGAAGCCTCCTGAAGTCCCACTAGTTTTGAACCTGAATAGCGTACTGTTTGTTTGGATAGCTAATTCAGTTGAAGATTTGCACAAAAGTGTTGTGGGTTTTGGGTACTGTTTAGGTAGTTAAGTCCATAACTTTGCCATGAATATGTCTGATGTCTCAGCGATAAATGTGCCCACCCTTTGACAATCCTTTCACTCATGTCTTATAGTAATATTGATACTGGGGTCCGTGGAGGTGTAAATCTAAACACTTTGTAGTTAGGAATTGTATGGTCGTGTTTGCACACATGATTTTTGCATGGTTTGATGTGGCGTGTCCGACTCAGTGTCTCCGCGAGTGTCTGCACGTAAAATAGATGATAGTGACTCTTCATAACTTAGCAAATAGAACAGAGCAATAGGGTTAATGTAGTGAGGGTTATGGCGCGACTCCATTACTTATTGGTACAGCTGATTAGGTCATAGTGAAAGTGTATTTAAAGTTACCTTTGTCAGAGGCGTGTATTTGTTTGTTTGCTGAATTAACCGTTAAAGTCCCATGCCTGTTATGTATACACGAGTGTTTTTAACTTGAGGCGTTTTGAACCCTGTAACTTCAATTGGCGACAGAAGTGTTTATTTTTGCATTTCGTTTTTCAAATGTTTATTTGTACATACTGGATGTTTAGCTGGAGTTAGCCTGCATTGCTTGTGCTGGTGTACTTGGTTGTTCAGTGCAGGACCAGTGGGGTTCACTAATCCTTTTGCAAATATATGATCAATAGTGAAACTATAATTCACACTTGTTAGTAGCAGAATGTCAATAACAGCATCACAAATCTACTTAATTTGCTTCACACAAACCAAGAAAATTACAATTATTTAGCTACTAATATTTCGACATTAAGCATTGTTACCATCAAATCAATAGAACATCGTAAGGTTTGATTTTGTGTGTATTTTTTCCTTTTTTTACCCATTTAATGAGGTGGTGTTTCCTGAGCGTTCCGTGCTGAACCTGTTTCCTGTTCCATTGATTGCTCGATTCAGTTTGCTGCACGTCATCGGATTTTGTCTATTTACAAGCATTGGTCGAGAAAATTCTAAAGAGAATACGCACTTGATAAACTAAATCAATACTTTCTCCTGCTCAAACACAAACCGTGGATACAGGAACCCTCTCAGTTTGAAGGTTGGTTCAGTTCAAGATCCCAGCAGCAAGAAGTGATCCAAAATTTCCTGTGCTACAGTTGTCAAATGGAGAGCCAGACAAATTTGTTTTGAAGCCAAATGGATGCTTCAGGCATCTATTTGTCCTGAAATGTAATTTAAGATGATGTGGACAATTTAAAAACAATCCACATTGGATTTGATAGCTATTTCACACACAAATGACTCTGAATGGTTGAATGTCCAATTCTCAGCATTTGCAATGATAGTCATCTTTCTCTCAGTTATTCCTCTCAGTTGAGGGTCAACAACTGATTTTATCTGTACACTGAACCAGAATAAGAGACTGCCCAGCAGTGTCTATTTGACCAGTGACCTGTCCACTCAGTACTGCCATGTGTATTGGCATGGTCAGCCAGCTGGGACAGCAGCCACTATGATAACATCAGTGACATGTCAGTCAGAACTTCTCAGAATCTGCAAGGCTATGCTGGGTGAACTTACACCTTAGTGAACTTGTGTTTGGAAAGGGTAAGAAATGGCATAGTATTTGAATGTTCTAAGCTTAGCTCTGAAAATGGGCACAACATTTCTTGAATATATTTTCTCATTCAAATTTGTTCTTTTGATACAAACAATAAATCAAATTATAGTGTGTAGGTGAATGGCAGCTTTTACACGCAACAAATTTTTGATATGTTTTCCTTTGTTTTGTTCATTGACGTTTTGATGTAACTTCAGATCCAAACTGTGTTAATTTTCTTTTATTTTCCTTTGCCTTGCAACTTTGATGACGTACATTGCATTGTTGGTCAGAATACTGAATCAGCTAAGTATGAGGTCTTTTAAATGTGTTCTACTGTTTGCCACAGTATGTTATTCTGATGATTATCAGAACATTTTCAAGTCGAATTACTGCAAAGAATTCTTTCAGGTTTTGCCAATCAAATTGCTGTGAACAGTTTTGGGCTATGGAGAAGGCCACCCACACACATACACACACACACACAGTGGCTAACAAATATCTCAGGGGTACTTTGTGGGTCTGCTGGCCTTATCAGCACTTGATCTTATCACATTGATCAGGGGTTATTGAAATCTTATGGTACATTTATTGTGTATTGTAAATACATAGTGCCAACATTGTTCAACCACATTCAATGGATACCTGTCAATGTTACATCAGATAAGTGAAATAGAGGTATTTGTTTTTTTTTTGTGAGCCATTGACTGCTTTTAGTCTATGACTGCCAATCAATCCTGATGACAAGTTGTGGTATAAAAGCAGGTGTATTTTTTGTAATGTCATGTGATGAAGCATCTATTTGAATTCATTTTTGAGGAAGTAGAGGAAATTTGTTGGTTGACTTCTCGGATGATATATAGAACCTGCTAGAAACTTTATAATATCCAGAAGTGGAGTCTCTACCTGGTATTTCACCCTCAGTAGCACACAAAGTGTGTTGAAATCTTGTGCTTACTGCAGTATCATAATCAAATGCACAGGCCAACATTGAATTTCTAGAATTTTTAGGAATGACCGAATGACTAATAGTCAATGCAGTTAAGACTACACTACTATACTAGTACACATTTCCATGACACTGCCATGTCACTATATACTTTGGTGGCATTTGCTCAACAATAAGGTACCATGCAGTGGGCTGGACTGGAATTGTTTAGTGACCACATTTCTTGCTGGTTTCTGGTGTCAGAAGGACATCAGCTGACCTTGTTCCTTGAATGTCTCATAAGTATTGGTCACCTCTTTAGCAATGATGTTTGGGACAGCAGGATGCTGGGGAGAAGGGGAATGCTATCAAATTTGTTACGTCAAATGCACAAGCGCCACTTCCTACTACCATGATCTGACTCATTCTTTTCAGTATTTGAACAAAATCTGGGGTGCCGACTTTGTGTTCCAGTCAGCACTACCTAAAGTTTTTTCGTCAAAATTGCCCCAAGGTGCAACTATGAATTGCTGGTATAAAATTGATCCAAATACTTCATTGGCTGTTAGGGTGATGTATGGATATTCATCCGGATTGATTATGTTTTCGTCGTAATATTGTTCAATTAACCTCCTCTGATATTTTCAATATTCACATATTGACATGTTCACAATCACTCTTGAGTGTGAAAGTATCGGAGTTTTCATTGATGACTGCCTTGATACACAATTAGAAGTCATTTTACCATTGTTGCCAGAATAGTCACTTGAATTCCTTTTATTTCTTCTTAGCACTCAGACTTTTCTGTAATCAGTTAAGCAAAAAATCTTGCTGGTTTATTGATTTTTCCTGTAGTTTATGTTGTCTTGGAAACGTGTCTGTGGGCAAGTGTTTTGTTCATGACTAAGTTTTATACTATTCTCACTTGAATTCATTGGAAATCTGTGTAGGGATGCTCCTGCATTTTATTTCATTTTTTTCCGAACAAAGTGATTATTTGGTTATTAATAATATTTCTTGGTTTCAAAATAAATCTGTCAATTTATTCCCTTCAAGAAACCAAAGCAGCTCAAGTTATCTAGTGCAATTTTAATTTTAAAATTTCATGTATAAATCTGACACTTCTTGAGTCAGACATAATTTAATTTCTGACGTGTTAGTTATCCGGCTGACATGTAATAGTTATCCGTTGACTCATTCCTTTTTATTGGCTTTATACATTTTTCTTGCCATGAGAGCAGCCAGCATTTCCTGTTTCAAAATAAAAATACACTCTTTTTGTTTGACAGTAATTAAATATATCCTCTTTCTGTGGCCAACTCAGTTCAAGAGACAATTAAATGCACAGGGCTCTTAAGTGTCACCCATGGCCAGGTTTGTTTGGACCAATTTTTATATCACTGATAAGAAAAGGCCTCGAGTATTGATCATTCACACAAATGGATGCCAAAAAGCAGACATGGTGTCACGAACGTAACTCAACACGGTTACATTCTATTCGCTGCTGCGTTACACTTTGTTCACATGGAGTCCAGTTACATGCGCAGATCATTTTTTTTGCCTGATTGTTTTGTGATTGTTCTTATCTGATTCTACTGTCAATTGCCATAGCTTGACCGGGTAGTAGGCTGACAAATTGGTACATAGCTTTTTAACCACCTGCACAAGAATGCATTGGACCGTTGCATTTCTGAGATGGTTTGATTCTTAGGGGATGAATGTCCACAAATACCTTTCATGGATGCCTTTTCAAAACCCTCCGATTTTGAACAAATCTATGGCCATCCCGTGCATCATTTATTTGACCTATGTAGTTAAGACAATTTCACTTTGTCATCAATTTGTTGTGTTGTGTTATGTACTGTGGCACACTGGCTACCCAGGGTCTCTTTTGAGTTTGCCTGGTGAGGAATTTCACTGTCAAGGCAGGTGTCATGACACGGCTATTAAACACAAGATCAGATAAATGTGTTGGCCAAGCTTTTATCAGTTGCATGAAGGTTATAGTGATAGAATTGTGTATTTGGCCAGGGGTAGTGATTGACAGATTCTGGGATGATCATCTGTGGCTCAGTATGTGGTTGTTGCTGCAAGATACCCAGTAATGGTCTAAGATCACTGAATGCCTACTACGGGATGTCTTCAGCATGTCAGTCTGATTTGTATATCTCTGCTGGTGATAAGGTTCTGGCTTTAAACATGGAACTGCACTTCCAGCAGATGCATTTTTTGATGTTAAATCAGGCAACGGTTACTTGGTGCATTGAACTGACCATTCTAAAGACTATTTGATCCAACCCTGTATCAATTTCCTGCTCACACTGTTTGTAAGTTGGTAAATATTGAAACTGTGCTACACCATAATTTGTCTGTTTGAACTATTGATGAGTTTGTATTGGATTTTCTGTGTTGGACATCTTGCAAGTTGTCACTCCTCTTCCGGGCACATCCAGTGTGGTTTGACGGGTTCACTCGTGCTCAACGAGCTGGATAATGAATATCATTTCATCATTAAATGGCAACCCACTCAAATTTAATACAGACCTTATTCCCAGAATTGCGTACAGACTAAAAAGTCCTTTCTGTATGAGAAGACTATATGTAAACACTTCCACTGACCGTGAAAATCTGATTGTGTCATATTTCCATGTTGTGGACAAAATTCTAACTGAGGCAAAACTTCTGCTGCGGCTGTTCTAGCAGTCATAATTGTTTCCATATCAGAATAGTCTGTACAAACTTAAGTACTCTCTACTAGATAAATTCAACATCTGATCACACCAACTTGATTTTTGATTGTTAAATGTAAACTGAAGTGAATAAACACGTGATAAATATGCAGGTGTAATTCGTGCTGCGATGTGATCAGTCTAAATGTGTCAATGTCACCTGCATCATAACGAATGTATTTGGTTCCACTTGACTAGGCACCAGTTTGTGTGATACACTCAGGTGCAGGCAGTGACTTGTGTGGTGGAGTTTACTGCCTGTCAGATGCTTGGTAAGCTAATAACCACTGGGTAAATAAACAGTGCCACTTGCATTTTTGCAGTTCAACTGTGGAGTGTTGAATTTTGTAGATAACCATTAGTCAAAACAAATCATGGGCAAGTGCAAACTGTGACTATAAGTTGGATTAATTAACGGTGTAAATGAGATTTATGATGGACAAAAACTGAGCTTCAGGACAGTATCACTCATTTTGTTGCCATGTCCTCAAATCTTAAGCATTGTCAGGTGAATTCTTTGGTTTGTGTCAAAGTTAATTGATGCACACCCAAACATCAGCAGATTACTGCCTATAGTTTCAATGAAAAGTCTTGTTTTATTTTGCACACTGGATTGTTTCTTGATAAAACTTGTACCTTATGCTCTCTTCTCGCATTCTTAACAGAATGGGCAAACTTGTTCAGCCACGATGCAGCCGCTCGCTTTACGGTATGCCGAGGACTTCAACACACACTGGAAGGATGTCATGGAAAGAATGGACGACATCAAAAGAAAGAAGTTGATGTGCAGTGCAGATTCGGTGAGTACTTGTTGTCGTTTATGGTTTTCTGTATATGGTGGTCATGAGCAAGACGAAACCTTTACAAAGCTCTGTTCCAATGTGACATTATTTTGGTGGTTTGTTGTAATTGTAGTTTGGATTTTAAGGATGGGAGTCACATATGTCCCTGATGCCTGTGATGAGAAATTACAACAAGTTAAATTTTTTTTTTGTTAGAATGCTTTCATAAATTCCCAGTTGTCCTCATTATACTGCCATTGTATTTTAGCCAAAGAACACTAGCTCCCCCTCTTGGGATGTACACAATCAATGCACTGCACAGAGTTCACCGCGTGGTGTTGCTCCTCCACTCCCCTCTAGTCCACCGGTAAGTAAATCAATTGTGTGTTGCCGAGAATCTTGTCACAACTTGTTATAGCTTGTAAAGCCTCCTTTTTGTACCTGCTTCAGGGGTTTGATAACCGATTTTCTTGATCAGCAACTAAATCTTCACTGCTTAATAACATGCTTTTACTGTCGTCATTATCAATCAATTTTTCCCCGCTTGCTCAGCTAATCACATTAGAGCTGTGCAGCTACTTTTTCCCAGTATACGCCCTCTAATTGATTTAGTCGCTGGACTGAAACTAATGCTTGAAAATCGAACACAGCAAAATTGACTTGACCCATTTCCGCCAATTGTGCCTGACTCGGTCCCTCTCTACAGTCTTCCTCGACAGCATAGTTATGTTAATTGATCACAATTAATCAGCATGTTATCTCTTGTCTGCCTAAAAGTGAGAATCAATGATGTGAATGAAAGAGGTGAATATTAATTAGGCAAATGTTGACCTCAGACACCGATGTCAGTTGATGCCCTAATGAAAGCAAATATCAAAGATGTTGTGAAACCTATGAATAGTGTCTTCACTTTGTGATGTTTTGACAACTGTTTGTCTTGTCTAAGTCTGTTTGTATTGTCTGAAATGCGGAAGCAATTTTGTGATGTGTCCCCTACATTTTGTCTGCTACTTCTGTTTATTACCCCAAATTATAACTATTAGCGAACATTGATAACTGAAAGTGTTATAATACCTGTGAAACTCAAGGATAGAACGGGAATTCATCATTTCAACAGTCTATGCCCAATGGGTGTTGGCTGCCTGAAGGTTTTTGATGAAACGAGAGAGCTGTCAAAGCAGATTTTTGTTCAGTGTTTACACATCTGAGGGATAGGAGAGATCTGTGTCTTGAAATCTTATCACTGCTTGTTTCCCTGGTCACATGAATCACACTTTAGAATGGATTAAAAAGTGCCTTGGGCATAATCTTAAAACTACCCCTCAAGTCAGCAAGGGCTGACAACTCTAGATTGATGTCAGTTTTGAGTGCTGGGTCTACAATACACAGTCTTGTTCAGTAATCTTGTCTATTGTCAGAACAAGTGGCTCTTGGAGACACTGATACTTTCAAATACATAACTCTGACTTGAGTTAAATTGTTTGACAAACATTTCTTTTCATGAATTTACCTGCAATGTCACCACCAAAGTGAAGTTAGGGGCCAGAATTAGACACATATTGGCACTTACTTTCACACAAATGCCTTGCACTTCCCCTACCTTACGGGAGGCAGACGCATTAAATAAGTCTTTGCAAACCCTGTGTTTGTATTCTGTAGTATTTACTTTTTGGATGAGTTGTCTGACATCCCAATACCCAGTGAATTGGCTACGATTAAATTTGTCTTTCAGGCACTGAATCTAAAGATAAAGCATTTCTAATTCTTTTTATTGATACAATTGTCCCAGTTTAACACTTGCTTACACTTCATGCTTTTGCATCACTGACAAATACATTTAAAGATTTTTTCTTTTTTCTGGTTTGTGTGCCTTTTGTGTCTGCAAAATAAGACATAGCTTACATTGTGGGAATTTTACTTTCACTGTTCATAGAAGAATTTGTCTGCCTAAAACTCAATTCCTTTCTCTTGCCTCGTGCTTGCCGTAGCATCTGAGCTATTCGTGGATATATAATGATGGCTACGACAGCCTTGAGGATGAAGTGCTCATTGTACACGCTGTAAGTCGCTTGGTGTGACCTCTGACTTCTGACATGACCCCTACATCAGGCTTTCTCCTCTCGACTTATTTGACTAAGCTTCATTTGAATTGGTTGTTTTGAAAAGGATTCAAATCAGAAAAAAAACAACTGTTTGGTGTGTTCAAGTTTCTCTGTATTCTTTTTTCGTTTTTGTGAGCTAGCCCAATTTTGTTATTATTTCATGTACCCTGTCTTAAAACCAACTACTGTCTCTTTGATGTTGCTGCTTCTGACTTCTAATTGTGTAAAATTAAATATGTCACTGCAAAAGTTGTCTGAATCGTTTACATTTACGTTATGTGTACACTTCCAGTATAGCACAAAAACTTGCTGATTAACTGCAATTAAGGAATCTTAAGCTCGGTAAAATCTTTTCAGTGTAGAATGCAATAAGGCGGACACGTGAAATTTTGCTTTTTCATTTTTCAAAAAAAAGCGCCAAACCGGTTGCTTTATATTTTAAGAGTTCTATACCATACCTACAACCAGACAATGTTCTGAGAAGCTGTGGGGATTCTCAATAATGTTAAAAGCTTTTGAAAATGAAAAAAAGTATAAATTTTGGCAATTATTTTTGTCCAAATATAGTGAGATATTATGCCTCTTGTATTTTTCCAGCAGTGGACCCACTCTGGTCAAGATGACGTATGTGCTCATGTCACACTACAGATTTATGTATATGTTCGACATGGCAAAGTGTTATTCATATACGGTATGTGCTTGGTATGGAACTCATGTAGAGTATCTTCTGATCATGCATTTTTCCATTTGCTTTATAGCCATCGTCAAGCCCCAGGGACTATACAATGCGGACAGTTTGCACCCCACGGTAAGTAATGCTCACAAACTCAAGGTGTGAAGAATGATCCAAATTTTACAGGGTTATTCTGTAGTAGACATCCATTGGTGTCAGACAATGGCAGATTTATGTCAACATGGTGAAGGAGTTATTGATCCAAGACAGGTGCAACCATGCATTCAATGGGTTCAATTTGACTAAACCCATTATCTAATTTCAGATTCTGTTTGTGTTTATCTCTATTCTAATGTGCAATGTTGTTTGCACTTGAATATGAGCTACAAACAGCTGATAGTAAGCAGCCTCACACAGATATCACACCTTTTCATGTTGTTGGGAACAATTTTCATTGAGTTCTGACAATGGGCAGGTGGGCTGTAGGCTAATGAAATTTGATGCATCAGCACCTCACAATCAAATCCTGAAGGAGGCCTGTTTGCCAGAGTGCTTGCCAACATTCATTGACTAATTATCATGCTCTTGGCACCTTATTGAGTAGATTTGTCTGTTCCTTTTGTTACTTCAGGGTTCACAAGTAAAGTCAATCAGGTGAAGTTAGCTTTGATTCTGATCAGGAGTGCTTTAGCATTGGCAGGTGGCCATTTGGAAGTATTGTGTTGTGGTTAGAGATTAAAACACCTTGATGGCCATTAGAGCTTTACAGGCAGTACATGTCAGCTGGAGAGATGAGCGAAGACAATAATTGAGTGTGAAGACTGTTTGGGATTAGCAGCTAGTTTATACATAAATTGGGACAACCCTGAACTGTAACCATGGCCCCAGTTATTCTCCTTGAGCATCATACATAATCCATTTGATTAGGGCAAAGATCTCTAAACTTTTTACCTTAGGGAGAATCCCCACCATATGTCTTTGTTTAGATTTGAGGGTGCTTTGTTTCTAGGAGCTTAATAACTCAGTTGTTAAAACAATTCTCCATCTAGCGTCTAATTATTTATTTGATTTGCCCAGAAGATTGCTTGCTAACAATATAACCAATGAAAATTTAATCAAACTTGGAGATGGAACATGCCATAACCTTTTAGCGAATGCTTTATATGCCAACGATTTGGTTTCACACTTCAGCCACAGTGGGTCGTGTTACTGTTTTGACAGGTTGTGACATTGTTCAGTTTTCATAACACTAGTGAATTATACATTGTCACCGCTTTCTCTTTTGTATCTCCTGTGAGGAAAACTTTAAATTTCAACCTTGTCAAGAGCTTTGTCATTCACTAGTAGCTTAGGTTGTCTGCATAAAATTGCAACTTCAATTGTCAACCTGTTTACATTGCCAGGTTGTCATATTTTGGTAACACTAGACAGTGTTCACTCTTTAATATCCTTAGGCCACAGGCACTAATCTATCTGTTATCACTTGTGTGTTGGTAATATCAGTGCTTGGTGAAATATTCATGCAGTGTGTGTTGGCTTAAAGAGAACAGACAGTTTGTTGAAGACTTAGCTATATACTGTAAATTGTATGACTCGAAATTGATTGACAGATTTATATTGAAGGTACATTTGATTTGATATTTTGCCACTTTTCTGTGCTTTGCATTATTACTAGATAGTAGCAGGGTATATTCGAAGTTGCAGTGCTGTCATAAGACTTCAAGTTGTGTACACAATTCAACAAAATCTTGACAAACAAATCACACGTGTTGCATAGATCTGGATAAATTGACAAAATTTTACCAAGCCTTCTCTCTCAGCCTGAGGTTTACTTAACTTTGTGTGAAACTGAAAGTGCATATTTTTATCCCAATCATACTCCTGTTGTTTACGGGGATGTCACTCGGGTTACGTTTTTCAAACCTCTTGCACAATTCATTGTTGTCATTTTCCGATAATGGGCCAATCTTTCGCTTGAACACTTTTTTAGTAAAACTGATGACTTTAGTGATGTTGTCACCATTTCGGTTTCATATTTGTCTTGTAGTAGGCAAGGTGGGTCTTCTATGAGTCGTTAGAAGTGAACCTGAAGGGGAAGATGAAGTGTTCCTTGCTAGGAAGTGAAATGATTCGTAATTCTCTTCTACCGTTGCTTCAAAAAGTATTATAATTACAGTCTATGCACATTCTTTGTTTCCTCTGAAGATAATGATTGGAAATCAAGGAGCCCTTGTAATTAGTACTGAGTAACCGGAACTCATTTGATTGCTTGCTGTTGGGTGCAGTGGCAACGAACTAATAAGCGATTATGACAGACTGCAGTTTAATCAGCCGCCTGCTGAGATGGCAGTGTTCCTGCATAATGGCCAAGCTTCTTAGTTATCACAGGACCAGACATAATGCACTAATCAGTGAACAATACTCTGTGGTAATGATGAAGTGGTCTCTGTAAGGCCTATCCTATAATGGTGATGCTGATTAATTAGCATTTATAACTAACAGGGGGCAGTTTTGTGAGGACCAATTACTGCCGATTATCTCATAATGTCTGATTGAAGACGATGACTCACCAGAAACACGACTGGCTAGCTCTCTGTCAGTGATAATTTGTTATGTTATTGTTGTGACTAATCATTGATTTCATTTTCTTGCTAAGACAAACTGAATAGTACAAAAATGTCAAATGCATTTCTAGTTTTCTAGAGTGTATTACAGGTTAGCAATAGTCATTTCATTGTGATCTAATATTTCTACTGAGCATCTTGAAGCAAAGTGGTCAAACTGCACTTCGCCCTGTTTACCTGATGAAGAATAAAGAAAATAGACTTTTCACTTTCATAAAATCGGTCTAGTAATATTTCATACCGTAAAAAGACCGTATCCTTTTGCAAACTAGAACACTGAGACCATCAGCGACTCAAGAAAACTCTTAAGTTTATTTTGGTTGTGCTACCCTAAAACTAAGAACTTAAAACTGACATATGAACACATTGCTGTTACTTGAGACCAACTTGATAAGTGTCAGTTTAAAAAAAATCATAATTAGATTTGCTATCTATGCATTTGTCAGGATAAGATGTTGACATATCTGTAGACCATCTATGTTGATATCTACAATTCACTATAATCCAAAGTATAATAGTCTTCATTGAGTTGTATTCATCACTCAAGTACAACACTGCTACAAAGTGGTAGTAGTAACAAGCTATCATCAGTGTTTCAACAGTCTACCTGCTAAGACGTTTACACAGCACCACTTGACACAGGATTGTTAAAACATTTTAAGCTGCTCTCCACACAGACAAGGTGAAGTGAATGTTTTATAATGCCTATAAATTAGTTAGGAGGACATTCTGCTGTCTGGACATTAGCTCATCTTTTATTCATGACTTGGTTTGTCACTGCTAGTTTGAGTTGAGCTATTAGATTTAAAAAGAGGCAAGCAACGAGAATAGTTATTATCGAATTCGACTTGCAAATAGAGGTTAGTTTCACTGGTTCATTGCATTCATATTTCTGTGGTTTGTTAGAAATTTAATTTCACCTGTAGTGTCCTCATCTTAGTTTCATTTCTGTAATGAAGTGATCAACATTCGAAGATTAGACATTGAAACTAGCTTGGTTTGCTTGTGAGATTGTCCTGATGAAAGGTGCCAATATTAGGATCAATCAGTGCATGTCACTCCATTGTAATCTACAGCCAAGCAGCCATGTCCAGCTGATAAATCAGTACTACTACAAGCTCACCCCAGATTTGTGAAGACCACTGACTACAAACTATGGGGCTTTAAGATAAACAGTTGTTTTTCTGACCGCCCACTAAGACTGTAAGGTCTGATTAAAATGGCTACAAACAGTTGCAGTCTGCTATTGACTTAAAGTAAAGCTTCTGCAGTGGGGAGTTCACACTAAAATGGCCACACTGTCTGTAGCAATCTGCTGGTGACCTAAAGCTTCTGCAGCAGGGAGTTCTGACTAAAATCAACAGGAGTTCACTAAAATCAGCCCGCTTTCAATTTGCTGAGTAATTGGAATTTCACAGTTGTTTGGATTTTGTAAGGGAAAACCATTTGACAAAGCATTTTCTTAAGTGATCATCCCTGCAGGTTAACAAACTTACCTGTGATGTAACTTTTAATCCCATTACTAGCAGTCAGGGATTATTGTACAAGGAGAGCTGATCAATTAGTGCTCGAGAAATGTCTTTGTCTGCTAAATAGAATCATTAAAAGTGTTTTTTGTTGGACAGTACTTCTGCCAAAGATATTAAGTTAAATCCCTGTTAGGTATTTTTAGAGGCGTCTCTAAGACAGATACCTGTCTCAACTGATGGCTTCTGTTGAGTCATTAATTAGATTTAATTATATCTTGGTCTAGTTATGTAATAGCCGCAGATTTTCTGATTGACATCAAGTTTAGTGGAAAACGTCTTTTGTGAGGCTTCTTTGGTGTTATGTGGGAAATTGTGCAGGCGACCAGCTTGTGACTAAACACCCACCAGTTGGGGGAAATGTTATTAGAACACTGACAAATGGAGTGCTAATGAGGCATTGTGCGCCTTAGATGGCTTCAGCTCCTGTGTGGAGAAAAATTCAATAGAACTCTGATGATGTTTTATAGATTTGCCGATAAGGTTTTATAAAATCTATACTCCAAGTTGTAGCTAGTAATAAGTCTTCTAATGATAGTTGGGTTGCACCTGACTGTTGGGTGCTTCACAAATAAGAAAATTTGCTTTATTTAGAATTTCAAATTTGTTCTCTTTATCTACAAACTAATCAATGCATTGGATGTTTTATATCTGAGAACAGTCTGGTTACATCAAGGATGATTGTTTAGATTTCTTATCATCATTTAATGGACTGTTGACTCCAGAAGGGTGTAAGGAATGATTCTTAATAAGTTCCAAAAATGTTTTGGACCAGCCAGTGAGACACATTAACACGCCACCTTATCAACAATCTAGTTTGCCAGTCTCCACAATGTCTGACAATGCCCTTGGAAACTTTATGCTGGACCATTAGTTTTTGATGGAGGTAATCTCAGTGCATTAAGCTGTTCCTTCATTGTCCACCTGAATGACTAGCTGTTCTTGATGACTGCTTATAAAGATTGACTTCCATTTGTTGTTACCTATGCCTCTCTATTTGTGGCGCCTCAATACCAACCTTAGAAGGTGCCGCCTGTAAGCACAGCTATTACCATTAGCAGTCAGCTGATGGTGATTACAGTCAAAGTAAACAGCAGTCTCTCTGGACAAAGAGCTGCTTGATATTGTACATAAAACCAGAGACACACATAGACCTGTTTTGGCTTGCACAATGATGTCTAGGGTTTACATAAACTACAGTTGCTGCAGAAATAATAATCCATCTAAACATTGACACTTGGCCATATTGTCAACTGCAATGGATTACAGTCTGTTGATGAGAGGCCATCTAATAAAGTCATGGAAATTTATGTAAATATTGGGCCCCCAACAGAGGAAGTGAACCACATTTGGGACTATAATCGATGAATTCATGTTTTTAATGAAAATAGCTGGTCTCCCATATTCTAGGTAATTCGATTAACATTAAACCCATCTGAACCTTCCTTGCAGTTTACTGTGAAATTTGTCTGTGTTGGACAGAGTTTTTAGAAATTCTGGGAGTTGTGAAAACAAAGGCATGTGCTTTGTGCACTTAGCAAAACGCTTTTCTGTGGATAATGTCTATAATGCCCGTAAAAGGGCTTCAAAATCAATGTTATTTGAAATGTAAGCAACTGTTGTCTTGACATCAGTCGAATCTTATTTAGTTTTTATCAGGTGTTGTATTGAACACATGGTTCTGTTCACGTGTGATTGTATTTTTTACCAGTGCCGTTTTAAACTGCCACTGGCACGATCTTGCTCCTAGCAGAATTAACTGTTTAAATTATTTAGCAAGGGAAATGTGAAACTATTTTCAGTGTCCCACTTGACATTTAAAGCCACGTTTGGTCTACGCTTCTTTTGCTTCCTCAGCTACTGTGGGTAATTTCATTATTTTTTACTTAGGAGCCAGCTTATTTAATTTCCTTTCTTGAGGTCTCTCCAAAAATAACGTGGCAGTTTAACATGACTGTACTCAGCACTGGTGTGGCTGCGATTGTGAGGTACAGTGAATAGCTAAGCTCAAAATATTGTCATGGATTATCCAATTTCAGAATTCTAGCTAGTATATTTTCATTGTGTGATGTTTTTGTTATTCTTTTGACGTCATCTTTTGAACCATCATTTTCCAATGAGCTGTTCATTATCTTTTGTTTTCAGTGTTATCTGTAGAATGTACCTAATTGTGTTCTTGAGCTCATCTGCCTTCACAGAAATTTCCTGTCAGCACTCAAATAGTAAAGCAAATCTCACCTGAGGAGCACCAATCAATTACCTGTCTCCATCCTTTATTATGCCAGACCCTTTTGCAATTGTTATGGTGCTCTGCTCCAATTGCCTCATGTCTACACTATTCAGGCATTTTGTTGATGAAAGGAGTGATTGGTTATGAAACTATTTGTCTAGATATGTTTAAAAATGGGTACCAGTATTAGAATGAACAATTAGTACTACTCTGTGGAGCCTGAACAGGGATTCCTGTATAAGGAGCCTGAACAGGGATTCCTGTATAAGGAGCCTGAACAGGGATTCCTGTATAAGGAGCCTGAACAGGGATCCCTGTATAAGGAGCCTGAACAGGGATCCCTGTATAAGGAGCCTGAACAGGGATCCCTGTATAAGGAGCCTGAACAGGGATTCCTGTATAAGGAGCCTGAACAGGGATTCCTGTATAAGGAGCCTGAACAGGGATTCCTGTATAAGGAGCCTGAACAGGGATTCCTATGTAAGATTTTGTCTTGAAGGGTGCCATTGGATTAATAAATCACTTGTAATAATATCTGTTCTTATATCCTGTTTGGATTGATTACACCATTTTTGCAAATTCTTGTGAAATTAATTCCCAACTTTTTCCTCGTTTGAATGATTTTACTTTATTCACGACAACTCATGTACTATACTACTTAACTAAATATATAGCCATTTCTTCAGAATGGTCATCAAATCAATCATTTGTTGACAGAAAACTACTGTAGATGTGACCACTGTCTCCCATGTAATGTATATTGAGCTGATGTATGAGCTGATGTACACCAGAATGGAGTCATTGTTGGATCAATTGGTGTTCAGTTGCTGGTAGGGTAGCAGTCTGGTGAATATTGCATGCTGGGTCATACAAAATTCATGGCTTTAGGGATGGTCAGTTGACATTCTCTTACTTGTTAGAAATGTTTAGCCATATGGTGAGTTACTGTTATGAATATTAGATTAATGGCATTTTATTATCTCAGATGAGTGGTGGTCAACACACTGAGGGGTCTGCACTACCGATTACATAACACAAGTTTTCATTACTTAATTAGTGTGTTGACATTCGTAATTTGGTTGGAGAATACTGCAGCTGTTCTAATCTAAATGAAGTTTAAATATCATTTCCAGATTGAAGCAACTCTGAACACAATGCTGCTCTGTTGCTAAAGTACCCCTCAATTTTACTCCTAGCTGTTTAGAGGCTATACATTTGTTGGAGTTCTTACACAATTTTAGAACAGTCTTGTCATGAGGTTGTTCACCATGCAAGTCAATAGACACTGTTCCATGGATCAGTATCTGCCAACTGCTCTTGTAATTACGTAATGTTATGCCAGTAGTCATTAAGGTATTCTGTGCTCAATTACAGCTTACAATGGAACACAATGATTGTGTGAGGATTGCAAACAATTGGACTTGTGTTGTGTAATGTTTGAATGTTGGGAAGGATATAGGTAATTGAGAAATATTGATTGTGTTTCAGCAAAAACAAACTGTGGATAATAGGTGGGCTCATTTACTCTATAGCCAGAATGGATTTGTGCTATTAAAAACAAAAGAAACACCAAAAGGTCTTGATTGGCTATTTCTGTTGTCATTTACTACCTATATGTTGAAGAGTTAGTGAGATGGTTACGTACTATGGTCCTTGTTTTTTGTGCTAACGTAAGGCATTTGTTTTGATTGCATTTTGACAGTCATTTTTGCACTTGATATGCGCCTGTACAAGAAACAATCCCAACTTAACAGGCAGATTAAGGGATGATAGCAATGGAATGATTAATAGGCTCCACCTGGAGGCTACCTGCCCTATCACTGGCAGGTGTTCTCGATGCAGTGATCCCCTGACAGTACGTTCCCACCAATCTGAACAATGTAAGCTCCAAGTTTGATCCCTGCCCATGTAATGTGCGTGTGCGTCACTGCTTGCGGTGCTGCCTACTGTTGTCTAGTACAGGGATATTTCACAGCTGCTGTTTCTATTACTAGGTGTTTGTTTGCTATACTGTGCTGAATAGCTCAAACAGCAGCTTGGTAAAGTAACTGAAACACTTGCCATTCATATTTTGCCTTTCAAGTTTTCACACCTGTTAACGATGACAATTAAGCGTGTTTAATTTTTGAGACTTACGAATTATTTCTCTGATTACAGGTCTGGTCATTCCTCTGGTGGAGACAGTCCATGCCCAGACACCACAGGTAAGATCATTTGTCACTGCAGAGTTGTATAGTTGGGGCGTTGATAGCTTTGAGAATTCTTAAAAAGTAGTTTTTCTCAGTAGATCATAGTCTGAACAGAATTAGACGTGTGTGTGTATGCGTGCGTGCGGACGTGCGTGTGGACGTTCCACTAGTAATAGGATGTGTGTGAATGGGTGTGCGCGCTCTACTAGTTATCAGCGTATTTACTGTAGTTTTTGTTCCTGATAATATTTTTTGTTGTTATACATCATTGGAACTACACAGGCTTCCCCAACTGGCACATTTGATGTGTAATAAACTTAGTGTTATGTCCATTTGATAGCCATTGTGTTCTGTTGTTAATGACCAGCCAGCTTATTGTTGCTAAGCACCTTTGCAAAACCATGGTGTCCATGCATTAATACTAGTGTTTGAGAAAGTATTCCTTCACGTTATTTAGTCTGTGTAGTGCCAGTGGTGCCACGGTGGTACAGTTTTCACAAGAAGTCATAAGTTATTTGGTTTATTCATGTTATTAATATGTCCAGTGTCTACCATTATAGTCAAATAATTGCTTGTCATCAGCATCTTGACGCCAACGTTGTGTCTCACCTGCGTTTTCAGGTAGACATTCCCTGACAGTAACTCCACCCACAAAGTTAAAAAGGGAGCATTTTTATGAGATATATTTCAAACTAACATAGTTTGCCACCAGTTAGAACCAAATCTTTTCTGCTGCATTGATTTTTCATAGAATTTCATATTCTTTAATTTTGACACTCCATTTGTAGTTAATTTTCAAAAATTGTTTCATGAGTCAATTTTGCTGTAAAGTCACAAATCTCAGTTTGATGCATTATATGAGAGTTGACAGTCATGAAAAGCTGGTTATTGATCACCCTGGCTCTTCAAAAGAGCCGACAGTTAGGGCTCCCTGTTATTATCAACAACAGCCTGCAATCCTTGGAAAGTCAAATGGCTGATATCTGCTTCCACAAACAGACCAACACATAGTCCTGTAGACACTGATACTCAGACATTGTTTGGGTTATTTTTAATGCACAATTGGTCACAAAAAATAGCATTACGTTTGCTGGCTATTGTGTCTGAATTCCAACTGTTCATGATACTGGCTTAAGCCTTTGGGAGCTATTGTAAAAAACTAAAAGGCGGAACGATTTTAGGAGCCGTGTGTGCAGGGTATATTTGCTCTTGCAACATCATGACAAAAACCAAATAACAGTGGGTCAACTTCGGGAAAACAAGACTTGTCGCCACATTGCTTGGGAGTTGCTTGTTTTCTGTTTGCCTGAGAAGTGTTTACTGTTTACACAGTGATGTTTTGGGCTCGTTTTACTGTTACATTCCACAGGCTGGCTTGTGTGTGCCTTATTTGTGCCACGGTTTGAATTTCTCAATGTTTGACACAATTCCTTTGTCTTTTAGTGTGAATCGCCAGGTCACTGGCCAGTGACCTGGCGACTCTTACACTCGTGGGAAACATTGTTGAACAACCTGTAACTAACCATTCTAAATCTGCTTTTATAGAAAATCCTGTCTGTTAGGTGTTTGAATGGTTTCTGGTAATTTGTATAGTAACAATTTAGCTTGAGTCCTTCGAAATTGATATTTTTGTCTTTGAAGGGTCTGTGGCATAATACACATTGGAGCACAAAAATGTAATTTTTAAATTCAGATTATATAATAAAAATGAACATCAATAAGTTATTGCATTAGTAGAGTATTTTACACAGACAGGTTTTATTACATAGCTTGGTAAAATTTAACCATTGCAGCAATGTAGTCAGCTTCCGAAAATATAAAATTGTTATCAATAATTAAAGAAAATTTACAGTTATACATAAGTTTCGTTAAACAAATGTGTTGATGCAGCCCCAGAGTCACAACTGTCCACATTTGTGAAAGTGACTTGGTTTCCATTGCAAACTTGGTCATGTTCACCTGTATTTGACATTCATTAATCCACCGTCTTTGAAGTTTCTCTGTTGAGGCAGATTATAGTGTTATTTTATTTGATTTCCTACAAACACCTCTAATTATGGGTCAACATTTTGCAGCCACATTGGCTGTGTTACCTGTTTGTGTTGGCTTGCAGGCTGGTAACCTAAAGAGTTTGATTGAATTCTTTTCTAACTGTTGTGAACCAACTATGTGTGAGTTCAGGATTGATTTGTGTGTACTGTGCATTATCCCCCCTGGAATATGTTTGTTGTCTGCTGAACTTCAAAGTGATACTTTATTTGGACAATTTCCCCGTCTCTATTGGCCTCCAGGGATTAAACTGTAGGGAAATCCCTGACTGTGCAAATGAAGGTTGTAAACATAGTCACATATAGTTATCCAAAAATGTTGGGTTTGAAAAACTGTTTCACTGTCATCATATTTAAAAATTTGAGTTGTCTCTGGCCAGTGTTAGAGTAGTAAGCAGTTTGTGACATGACCGTTGCCTTGTTAAATGTTTACAATCATCCCTGTATGAGGACTATAGGTGTTTTTCTTAACTTATTTCAGAAAAAAAAACATTGCCAAAATATCCTTTTTTTTCTATTTTCTGTGGTAAACCGTTGAAAAACTTGCAAATAATGAAAACTTAACCATATGTTGTTTTTTGATATCTGTGTAATGCAAACCACAGACTAAAACAAACAGACTAACATTTTCTTAATCTTTGATTTTCTTTGAGAAATTTGACAAAATAAAATCTCCCTTGTTTGCCATGTTGAATTCTAAAATGAAACCATTGCTCTTTGTGTCTTCAACTTACGATAGTTTTCTCATAGCTGAGACAGTCTCAAGTTTATACCCAGTTCTAATCATCCAAAGACGCTTACAAGATTTTTTCATGCTGCTCAGCTGTTTTCATTTACATTCATATCCCTTAAGTCCCTTGGTAGTCTGCCCTAGTCTGCTTAAACTCATTTGTTTAATGTTTTCAGAGCTAATTCAATAACCATTCAGTAATGGCTCTTGTTCAAGCCATTGACACATGTACTGAGCTGGTTTCTAAAATACAATTTTGCTCTTTCATATTGAATTATCTGCAAGGTTTTCATCTTCGCATGATCAAATATTTGATTTTACTATCCAATCTACTGTGGTTGGGGGTGGGGGGGGGTCATTGGGTTTAACGCCAACAACTAGGAATGTAGTACAAGACGAAAGTAATGGGACAAAGTATCATTTCCCAGTCACGACAGCTAGTCCAGTGATCAGGAAAAATGACCAGCAATAACTGTTATGGCTGCAAAATTCTAATTCAGCATCTTACTAACATTCCTGTTAACTCCTGGTCATTCTCAATCATTATGGAAGACTACTCTAAACATTAATTTGACTACCACTCAATCATCATGACGAAATCCGAGTAATTCTGCGTTTTCCGAATATTGCACTTCCCGGCCTGAATGACCAGACCTCTGTTTTCAAAATCATAGGTCTACCATTGGATTTTATTCACTACAGACTTTTAGGGGATTTCGAATGTAGATTGAAATACATTCATGCCATGACATGACCCATTTAGAACCTATAAACAACCACAGTGTTTGGTCTCTATTCATTTTTGTCCATTAAGAAGTACCAGTGCCAGGGTGGCCATAGGTAGTGCATAATGCATTTGTTCAATTTTCTTATAAACCAGTAATAAAATGTCTGCCATGGATAATTAAGAAATTTCCTTCTTTGCAGGACTATTTTTTCTATTATTGAATGCAATACCGTTCTTGTACAATGAGGCCTAGACGCTGAATACTTCCCCAATCTTTTTAATTCATCAAAGAGTGATGATTAACAATATGTATGCTTTCTCCAATACATGTTTTTCTTTCGAAATAGAAATGAGCTATATACACAATAAATCACATTACTCTATTGTATTGTTACTTTTAATTGTGAAAACATATCCACAGTAAAAAGCTTTTGTCAGTGTTTGAAAGTTAAACCTATCTGTTATAGAACACGATGGTTCTAGACGAGGCTCAGGCATCGGCAGGTTTTTCCGTGGTACAATTCGTCGATCGGCACGGAAGTACTCCTACAAACAACACCAGGGGGACCCTCTTGCAAGTGAAATTACGATGCCTGAAGAGGAGCGTATTGAACTCATGCTCATGGTGAAAGAAGGCAGAATCAGCTTAGAGGATGCTATGTCTAAGGTAAGGGATGTCTCATTGTGTCACTGTGCGTAGTTTGCTAAGTGATTTAAGTTGCAAGTGTACTTCCCAAAAATACTGGTATTGTACAAGAGTTTAAATGAGTTCCAGATCGCAATCTCTTGTATCTAAGGATTAGTCTTTGAAAAGAATTGTTCTCTTTCTTCATTTATGCCATGTTAGCCTCATACTCAGCATCACCTCGTTTGAAGACTTATCTTGAATGGCCTAAGTGTTCACACCAGTAGGTCTCAACAGTGTCATTGTCTGATAGCCTCTCTGTTGATTGGTCTGTTCTGCTGAGTGTTTATATTATGCCACTCCATTCTATTTATAAATACTCAAGCAACACTTCAGTGTTTATCTCATGAAGGAGATAAAAACTTGTACTGTGGGCAAGTTTCAGGGTTAAGTTACCTTTGTTTGTGCTGCTTGCTGTGATCAAATGATCCCGGCTTCCTGTTTTTGAGCCCTATTTTGATCAAGGATGTTAGATATCTGCTTTGTTGCAGTAAGAGACATTGTTGCTGGTTTGGTTGACATTTAGTTGGCTTTCTTGTTTGCAGCTTAAAAATTACGAAGATGCTCACCGACCTCAAAATGAACACAAAGAAAATAAAAAAGACAAAAGTGGAAAGGTAGGAATTGTGTATTGTTACACAGTTTCAGCGAATTATATTATGGAAAGACCTTTTACGAAACTTAAATAATGTCAACTACTCTGAATTACAGGATTCAAAGTGCATGACTTCTGTTTATTTTATTCAGCTGTCTGTTTGCATTGTTAGTCGGAGATTAGTTTTAATACTCAAATTTTGTGCCATTGCTTTTCACAACTGGCTGCTTCCACTGGACTCAAGCTGGGCAATAAATATTTTCACATTTCATTTTTCAAGCTGTCTTCACGACGGAAGCGAAGGAATGGAGACAAGCGGACCCGCAGCCAGTCTGGTAAGCCTGTGTGCAGTACAGTTTTCCACTACTTGTTTGCCATTGCTTTTTCTCTATGAGATTTTAGGTCTTCTGTAATTATAGTGTAGAAATGATTTCCAAAGAATCATTGTGCAGTTTAATCAAGAACGCCTTTTCAAAACATCTGCTTCTTATTTCATTTTTCTAGCACATAAAGGTTAATGTTTTTCTGTGAAATTGTGTGTCTTGTTTAACAAGAACATCCTTTCAAATCATATTTTTCTTGTTATTTCATGTTTCTAGCATTCAAGCTCATTGTATTGCTTTGGAATTTTGTGTCCTGATTCTGCTCTTTTTATATAATTTATGCACTCTGATGATCAAATTAACTCTATATAAGTGTTTTAATGTAACAGCAGTGTGCCTGTAGCCATTTGCTTAGGTTGCCAAAAGGTCATGTGGAATAGCCAAGCACTGATATCAGTAATGTGCACAGCCTAGATTTCATTCAGGTCTGTGATTAATTCTGTTCAATGACACTATGACTCACCCTCGTGTGGATCGTAATAAATGAAATTGTCTGGCGTTCCACATTAATGCTCATCGTGTTATGCCTTGTTCTATTATTGGATTCTCACATTATTCCCCTGTGAGTTTCATCCTTTCCCAACCCAGTGGCTTAGCTAAATATCATCATAAGGTTGGGTAAAAGTTGAAACTATTGCCAGTGCTCATTGTGCAACATCATAGGCAGTAATGAGCTACACTGTGTCCACCAGGTGGCACTGGTAAAAAACACGTTACGGTCACTTGTTTTGTAGTAATGAAATGTCCTCCAATTTCAATAGTTTAGCTGCCAAAATTGAATAACAGATAAAATGCCCAATTCTGCGTATAATGATTGGCTTACTGAGTGGATGCATTTCTACAGGAAGGAGGTTTGTTACTCTAGTGCCACCTTGTGAATTTTGAGTTATCCATTGACAATATTGTGCCAAATGAAATATTGTCACTGTCCAATAAGTAATATAGATGCAATTGAATGCTGTTTTGTATTGTATTATATAATATTATATGCATAATTCAAATAAGTCTTTAACTTTTTTCTTGTGTTATTTCAAAGCATTGTTTTCTCCACAGATGGTGGTAATGTGCGCTCCTTGAGCTGCAGTCCATGTCGAGGGTTCAGTGACCTCAATGACCTTTCACGGGAAAGCCCCGCATCACGACGGCTCAACAACATGTCTCCTGCTCAACAAGGTGGCTTACAGTGTGTACGTCAGCGCTCGTTTGAGTCCGGTGCTCTCCCAGCTCACCTGCGAGATCCCTTGTCCAGGAGTAACGCTGGGGTTATTCGCTCAATGCCCAATTCCCCTTGTCATTCATCACGGACCAGCTCAGTCAGCTCTGTCGGTAACATCTCGCCTATGTCTGTCAGGTCAGACACTAAGAGTTCTCCTCCATTGCCTGAGAGACAATATTCACAGAAAAATATTCCTAGCCACAATATACAAATGCAAGAAACACCGAGTCATAAACAAGTGTCAAGGACACGTTCAAGTTCCCCGAGTGTACACCAGCTTAGTCATTCATCATCACCAATCAGTGACCGTTTTGCTGCTGCCAGTGGCTTTCTTGCATCACAACAAGCAGCCATTGCCCAGTCCTCCTCACCTCAAGTCGCTAGGCGGGCCGTTCAGGTAACTTTCACCACTGAAGATCCTCCTGCCTTGCCTCCGAGGAACAAGCCCCAGTCCCCGCACACACGTTCTCATGCCAAAATAACCCACGCCCAGGTTCACTCTACAGGCACGGACTCTCTGGAAACTAGATCAGTTGTTGAGTCTGACAGGTCATCCGTACAGAGCCCCCTGGAAGATGACACAAGAAGCATATCCACAATGTCTGTTGGATCTGACATGTCTCCAGTGTCCGAAAGGAAACAGAAGGTGCTTCATGGTGTACGAAATCGATCGGTGAGTAAATGGAGAACTAGTGACATCTATTTTTCTTCAACAAAATCATGATTGTTACACCTTCAGCTTACGATACTATCAGTTCTTTTCTAAATTTGTAGGATTTGGTGCAGTCTTGCACATCATTTATATGGTGCTTAAATTGGGTAAAATGGCATAGATGTTGATAGGGCATCGGACACTTTTTGTACTTGCGTCTTTTTACTTGCAGTGGCGGAGTAATAGCTCCTGTGGGGAAGAAGTGAACTCATCAGATTATGAAGATCAGGATGAGTTTGATCAAGTGAGTTAACTTAGCCAAAATTAGATGAACTTTGAGCTTTGGAAAGTACTGTAAAAATCCTTACTTTTGGACATTGAAAAAATTACTGAATTTTTGTTTTTGGCAAGTGTTTATAGTAATCTTCAGCAACCAAGTTTGAACATTTTCAATAGTTCAACCAAATTGTGATAGTTTTTGTTTGAAAAGGTGTTGCTAATACTGTAGACCAAGTTTGCAAGGTGCTTGAATTTCTGAAAATGTACCTAGTGAACTTTGATCTATTGTAATTGTGGTCTAGACAGATAAACAGTATTGAGTTTCTGGTAATACCCATCTGCTTGTCGGAAAGTGCTATCTGTTTTCAATTGTCAGACATATTTTGTATTTATGTGTGGAAATATAAAGTTACCTGAAAGGTGACATGTAACTTAAGACATGCTTTGAGGGGACATTGTTAGTCTATGATGACTTTATGGCCCAGTGATAACACTCTTTTGGATAATAAATCTGACATCAAAGAGTCACCTGCTATTTCTTTGATCTTCTCTGGTAATTGAAATGCCATTAGATATTCATGGCTATTCTCTTGTGAAACCCCTGAATTGTATTCGTCAACTGGACTGGTCCATCTCTGAGAAAGTTAGTTTTATGAAAACTATAAAAAAAATGATTTTACACAGCTCTGTGTTAACGTTTACTTTTATTATTCAATATCTTAACTCTTCACTGACTGTTAATGATGTTGTAAAGATGTCAACTGGCAAAAAGTGATTTACACTAAGATAATTTTATGTGAATTTCAAATTGCTGAATCAGTTCAAGAATTTGAGAGTGAGAGATGCTGTACTCATTTGTGGTACACAAAATGTATTTTTACTGAAAAAAAATCATTATTTTCAGGATCTTGAGAGGTCTGCCATCCACAGAGAGAGTTTCAATGACAAACTGAAGAATGAAGTGCGCAAACATTTCTCCCAGATACCGTCCCTCAGTATGACCAAGGAGGTAAGGATGTTAATCAGTTGAGTTCTTTCTGCCTCAACAAAAGTGTTGGTTAATGGTACCCGATGTGACCTTCTAACAAGTCTTCTTGTTTACAAGTAAATGGTTTTTACACACAGTTACTAGGAATTGTTTCCATGTTTTTACTGTGTTAATTGACACATGACAGTTTATGGCAGGAAGTTCTCTCCCATTGACCCAGACAACTGGAAGGTGTTGAGTGAATAACAAGGTCAAACAAAGCACTTATGCCACCTTTCAGTTAAAACTACATATGAAAGTATGGAATGGAAATCAATCTTTAGTCATTTTCTTTTTTGTGTTGAAATTTTTGGAAAGATATCTGAAATGCAGGGGTTGATTTAATGTGTCCAGCATTATGTAGATTTCACCAACAAACTTTGACCATTTCCACGTGGGGCTGCTCGATGAGGTTTTGCAATCATAAATTCAGAAATAGAAAAGACAGTACTATATTTTAAATGAAAATACCAGTACATGTGTGTATTGGAATGATATACAACAATTAAGTATAAAATGTATAATAAGACCAATATATATTAATAATTTATTAATACATGTTATTATTGACTATTTGTCAGATCATGGACGTTGCCAACAAGCATGCCTCAGGCAGTAGTTCCTGTGACAGCGCCCCCAGTAGTTCATCATGCAACAAACGCTCACACAGTTCAACGTCAACGGAGGAGGACTCTAACCAATCCAGTGGGATTGTGGGAAGGGCCAGAGCCGTGGCAGACTATGTACCAGATGACCACGAAAAAGATCGTCTAACTTTGAAGGTAAGACGAATGAATCATAAGTTGTTAATTGATTCAACTGAAAAGGTAAAATGCAAATAATGATGACAGCATTTTAGGAACTCGTTCCTTCATACAAAAAATGTTTCACTTAATATACTTCTTTACTATTATGTTTGTAGAGGGGTGATGTCATCAGTGTGATAGAGAAAAATCCTTCCGGATTGTGGACAGGGGCACTGAATGGCCACACGGGCAAGTTCAAACTAGTCGATGTGGAGATAATCTCAGATGGCTCACCAAGGCTATCACGGAAGAATCTCAAGCACTCATCAAAGAAACGATTCTCCAAACGCAGTAAACCGCGAACACTCGAAGAACTCCTTAAAAGACTGGGACTGGAGGTTGGTATATGCTCAGAGAACTTCTATAAAATTAGTTTCACTTTGTAACCTGAAATTTAAAATGGATTAACAAAAGACAATTACACAAACTTGATCTTCGATTTTACAGTGCTCTGATGAAACTGTGCAGAGATCAATCGTTAGTATTGTTGTGTTGTATTTAACCTCTTGCTGACGTGTCTTTTAACGGTTTCTCTTCAGTCACTGACGCAAGTTTTCGTCCAGAATGGTTACACCAACCTTGAGGCATTCAGTGAGTTAGAGAACAATGACCTAGATGACCTGCGTATTACTAACCCTGAGCAGCGAGCCAAGCTGTTGACTGCTGCTGATCTTGTCAATGATCTGGATTATGACAGTAAGTTGGAGATTTGTTTAATAAGTGCTGATGCTCTGAGCGGTTTCTTTCATTTTGTATGTACAAGGTTAGGACATGAGCTTCCCAGGGATAATACAGTAACTGATCAGGTCTCATTGTCAGTATTTGATATGGAAGGTGTTTGATCTCCGTGTGGACAACTAAATTAGTAAATACAGTAAATACTGTTACTATTGAAAATTTTGGACAGTCTCTTCACTTTGCTACAGTGAAAGCAGATGTTATTTACAAAATTCAATGTGATCTCAAGACTCTGATGCTAATTAAATTTTGCTGTCTTTAGACCTCGAGTGTGCCTAACTGTAGAGGAAAGTGTGATTGCATGCAATGAAAAAGTGCGTCTGAAAATTAGCAAGGCATTCTAAGGCATATAAAGTAGTTTTTGTTTACATTCTTTTCTGTATGTTTCCAGCTCCTGATTCTCCAGAGATCACTCCCAGGAACCAGCTGTTGGATGTTACTAGGTCGCACGTAACTTCATGTGACTCACCACGCCGCGACTCTGGCTGTTACGCCAGCAGTGAGAACCTAAAGGAGCGATCGCCACCTAGCACAGTGGGAAAGTCGAGCTCTAAGTGTAGCAGTGCTTCTGAAGAGGTCGCTGCTATCAACGGCTGTGGCAACATTCCTCCCAGTGATGTAGATACAGAAGTGCAAGACACCTGCACACAAACTGGAAACACTTTAGAGAAACTTGATGAAAATAAAGAAAACCAACTGACCCCTCCTCTCAAACCCAAAATAAAGCCCAAGCCTAGTAGAGCAGTTTCCATGACGACCAGTGCCACAGTAACCTCACCCACAGTTGACAACTTCACCTCTGTGGTGTCCCCTAGTCGAAGTGCTAAAGAGTATCCACCTGTTCCACGTAAAGCGAAGCCTCAGGCCCCCGCCAGGAGTGTGTCACTCAAATCTCAGGTCAACATCGTCACGTCACAGGCATCATCATCATCATCGTCAACCCCATCAGGCTCACCGTGTCACGTTCCAAAAATGCATCATTCAGCTTTGTCTTCGCCAATTCACGCTAGCAACAACAGTCAGTCACTTCACGTGACCAAAGGCCATCCCGTGGTGCTGCAGAGTTTTGCCAACTTAGCTACGCCTCCCATGTCGCCTCAGGGTCGGCAGCGCTCCAAGCCACCCGTCTCTCCCAAGGGGGCTGCTGGTCATATAGCATCTCAGAGGCAAGCATCTCGTCCTAGTGGAACGTCCATTGAGAACCTTGTCATCACCAAACTCCAGCAGGAAATGATTCAATTGACTGAAGAGCCTTACACAGATATGGTAAGTTTTTTGCACTCACTTTCACTTGTTTGTGTGAACTGTCTTTGAGTAATTCTTATAAAGTTACATTTGCTGAAGTCATGTAAGTACAATCTTTATATGCCAACTATCACTGATGTTAAAGCTCAGCTTTCTCACCAGTTTATGTCTGGGTGATTTGAAAATTAAATTAGATTTAGTTGGCTGTAGTACGTTGTAGAAAGACTTCTCCTATCATCATTAACTGTCCTCCTCGGTTCTAACAAAAACCTTTACTTTCTTTCAGGCTGGTTTCTGTGGTATACCTCCAGCACTTGTACTTCGTTACGCTGAGGAACTCGGTCGACAAGACATCCGCAGTATGGCCAATGCGATGGAGAATGTTCGCTGTTTACAACTCAAGTCCTTGGGGCTGATTGCAGTGAGTTTAGATGATTATTATAGTGTGCTGGTTAACAGATGAAAAGGATTTGGAAAGTACTGTTCACCTATGGAAATCTGTTCCAGTAGATTTGGAAAAAATGTTTGACTCAGATCTGTTTAAATGGTTTAAATGTTTTGAGATAATTTCCTGACAATTATTAGCTCCTGACTAAATTATAGATCAATGTGTAGGCCAATTGTGCTGAGTGTGTTGGTCACTGATGGTCATCCTCTGTCCACAGGTTCCTAATGACCAGTTGGGTGAGAGCTGCATCAACCCCATCTATGACAATGTTTATTCGTCCATGGAAGACTTCCTCATCGTGAATGGTTTACCCATGTACATAAATGCGTTTCACACGGCGGGTTACGTGACACTTGAACTAATCAAGGACATGCAAGAGACGCAGCTGAAAAAATGCTGTGTCAAAGATGGCCGACACGTGCGTCGCTTAATTGCAGCCATTGACGCGCTACGCTATTTCATGGCATCCAAGGAACTTCCATGTCCTCATCATTGGAAAGGAAAAATCGACGTCATGGACAAAGTGTAGTTAACATATAGATTGTAATTTGTTCTTCTGCCAAGTCTGTTATTAAATATTACCAAAATACGCATTTTATTTATAGGAATATATACTTCAAGTTTTTGAAGACCCATCTGTCACATTTTTGGTTTACATGAAGTGGGTCGCACATTTTAGTAAGTTATTCCATGTAACGCTGAGTTTTTCTGATTCTTATAACTCCAAGATGCATTACTCAACAAAATTGTTACAAATTTTTGAGGCATACCTCTCGTGTTCTCAAGTCACTGGCTATTTAAAAGCTTGCTCTCATATCGATTGTTTGACTGTTCTATCTGATCTTGAAATTTCTTTGTGCTGTAAAAAATATTTTCCACCAGCAACTCAAATTGATTTTGCTTTCGCTGAAAGTTTCCAGTTGAAGCACATTGCTGTTTTTTATGAATTATTTCCCATTTTCTTTTGCTGTACCATTGTGTGTTATTGCACCTATACAATATATGAGTATTTGGTAGAGAATGTCTCTACATTCAGTGCTAAAAAAATCTAGTTTTTGTTCATTTTAGTCAATGTGTGGTGTGTATGTTTTAAGTGAACACCGAGTTAACTTGGTTATCAGTAGATAAGCAAGTAGTTTTCATTGTGTACTTGCATTCTATTCTGTTACACTCTACATTTTGTAAGATAATTTTAAGTTATGTAATTATGATTTGGTTAAACGTTTTAAGAGGTTTTCTATAATTGATTGAGAAGCTGTATAAAGATTGAGAAATAATTAAAGTTATATTCGAATCATATTTGTCATGTTGATGAGGACTTCGTTCTGTTTTCATCAACTGACGTAGTTTAGTTTGGGATCAATGTGCAATCGTGGATTTAGCTGGAGCCAAAACACTGTTCAGCTCTTTGTCAGGACAAGGTGTCAAGGACTTTTAAGTCCTTAAAAGGTGGAATGGAGCTCAACTAGAGAAGATAGCGAGTGGTGTCAGTTAGGCCCTGTGTCAAAGTGTCTCAGGTCTCTGGAGACAATGAACACTGCATTAGTAACAACATAATAGTGACAACGCTGCTGCGCCACCTGAAACATTTGAAGGTGGAAGAATACAACTTAGTTGAGCAAGCGGACTATTTGTGAAATTGTAATTATTCAAAGTAATCATAAGACCACAAATTGTTGAATTGTCGCTTATTTTTGAGTTTATTGAGTTTCAAAGGTAATCGAAATCTGTAATTTTGTTAAATGCCACTGTTAACAGCTAATTGCTAATGACAGCGTTATTATGTAATAAACAATTGACATTTTAACATTGGCTTCTTTTTGTGAGTAAAGCAATGATATACCTCTTCGTTTTCACAGACTCTATTGCCAAGCATCATAACAGTAAACAAGAGCAACGCGGAGTGTTGAAATGCACCCACGAATGCACCCACGAATGCACCGCAAACAGTGTGCTTTTAGATTTGTTCATTTGTATCATAAAAATGGCCACTAGATAGCCCAAAACGTCCAATCCATCTGAAAACGGAACATGCCATCGCTTCTTTAGTATAAAGCCATTTACCAAATTTCATGAAAATCTGTCAAGGTACTTCAGAGAAACAAAAGAAAACAGAAAAAATGACATTTCAACTAGGGGGCACAGTGTCCGCCTCAAAATTGGAGAATAGCGTCATCTCACCAATAGATGACTACATTCCAAATTTTACGAAAATACGTTGAGGAACTTTGAAGATACAGAGGTAAAAGTAAAAAACAAAAATTGCCACTAGGGGGCGCATCGGTGGTTCGATCCGTGCCAAAGTCGTTGTCATCTGTTGTCAACATCATATCAGTACACTGCTAAATTTAGTAAAGATCCTGCAAATGGTTTAGGCGATACACCCATGGGCACAAAAAAACAAAACTGTCACTAGGAGGTGCCACAGTAGTCAAAGTTGTCGAAAAATCATCGTCAGCCATCCTCTTCATAGCACGAACATACATGTCCATTTTCCCAATCATCCCTAGAGCAGTTTGGTTGATTACAGGATGGATGCCAAAACAGTAAAAAATGGCCATTAGGTGGCGCAAACTGCATCGAATCCATCGGAAAACGAGAGGATAGCATCATCTCACTAATAGATGCTCATATTCCAAACTTTATGAAAATATGCTGAGGACTTCCGCAGACACAGAGGTAAGCGTAAAAAATTAAAATTGCCACTAGGAGACACACTGGTATTCGGAGAGGTCCGAAATTCGCCGTCATCCGTCATCAGCTTCATAGGAACACATCTGCCAAATCTCATCAAGACCCTGTGAGGGGCTTAGGAGATACAGCTGCGCACGCTGGACGTCGCACGCCCAGACAGAGACGATGGCAACATACGACCACATATAAATATGTGGGTGCATAAAAAGTGACCTTCACCTTGTGCATTTATTTACAAGATTGCCACACAAATAAAAGTCAAGTTATAACGGATAGATTTCAGTGACAATCTGTTCTGTCTTAACAGTGCTATAACACAAAATAAATCCTTGCTAACTGATATGAATTTGTGAGCTATGGCCAATTATGGCAATTCTCCACTTATTTTGCACAAAATAAGTTACATATATTTTCCTAATAGTCAAGTATGCAAAAGGGACTGAGAAACCAAGCATCACTAATTGACTATGTGCGAACTGAAGAAATGCAACCTAATAGTTGCCAACATGATCCAATACCATACCTTGTTCTATTTCAATATGACCATACTTTACCCGATCATTGGTGAATACTCTATAAGAAAATGCCTCTGTGTCAAACAACAGCTTGGTCACTGCTTGCACCTAATGTTCACAAAAGCATGAGATATCCCATAATGAATGGATGAATGATGTGTTCCCAACTGGGAATCAAACCACGGGTCTCTAGTGCTCTTTGTCGAAATCTCATGTGAAAAAGGCGAAATGCCACTCATGGTATGGATAACAATTGGCTGCAAACAGTAATTACACAGAAATTGGGCCCTCAATAGCTCAGTGGTAAGAACACTAGACTGGCAATCGAGAGACCTGTGGTTCGATTAGCAGTTGGGTTTCCAGATTTTTCTGCGTTTATTAAATATTGAAGTGTATTAAAACAAAACAGATATTAATAATATTCGCATAATGTTTGTACTGTGAGCCTAAAGCTTTAACTTGCCAATATGCTTACAAATTTTCAGTTACTTACAAGTTCCACAATGTACATAGATGAAATGGATTTGTTTTATGTACTCATTTACACCAACAACTTGTTATATATACTCTGACTGTTTCACATGGTCATCATTATCTACTCTCATTGAATTATACATTCTGGTTACAAGTAAAAATTGTTTTTTGAAGTTTTTCTTTCATCACTCTACTTCAAACTATCCTACCCAAAGCCATGCATTAAATTAAAATTCCAGAAGTTGTATTTCAAATGACAAGCTTGTAAAACTAAGGAATGCAAATTAAGTTAATGTAAAAAATGATAACAATAAGACTTGGGCCCACAAAAGTCATCTCATACAAAACCCCAAGTTCATCATCTCATCAGTCGCGTCAGACCCATTGCACAATAACGACCCCGAGTCATTGTGTAACAAACAACATTTTCCAGCAGACAAAAAGTTAAGTTTTATCCATCTTCTCAATTATAGTACTATCAGTCAATGACTAAGTTGCAATCGAGTAAACTAGTAAATTCTGATACACCTCAGCCCCTGACATAAAACAGAGTCTTTTGTTAAAAGAAGTTAAATCAATTCACAAACATATTATTCTTCAAGTCAGCATAGCCTAACTCTACAAAAAATACCAATCTCTTTTCATAAATTGAAATCTCCAAGTTTCAATGAAGATTATGGCTAAACTCGCAAACCAAATCAGAAACAAATTGGCAGAAAATCGGGATGTAATCAACAAAAAGAAATCATTATAAAACCTCTGCAATTTCTATGTAAATAGACATTGTCAATATTTTGTAAAACTTCTTCATTGTCATTTGTAACAACGCAATATTCAAAATCTCCAAGCAACGTTTATCCCCATTGATACAAAACTTTGAACGAAAAGTAGGGAAGCCCTATCAGATTACCTTAAGTTTGAACTTCTACACTCAATATTAACAAGTGATATTTACAGCTTGGCCTCAACATCCCTACCAAGGTCGAGCACCGTGGTCAAGTGTAGTCTCAAATAAGGACGGCACAAAATTAGGGTGAAGATAAATGTGACCTTGACAGTCATTTAGCTGACTTTGAAATCAACTGTTAGAAACCACCTGTGTATCAAGTCTGAAAGTTCTACTGTCAGGCATTTTCTAGTAAATGCACCTAGAAGTAAAATGTAGCCTTAACCATTGTCCTCCTGAAGTCATCTGCAGCCTGGGATCAACTTTCGTACCAAGTCTGATAATCATAATAATGGCTACCGTCTGACCTGTACAATTTAAGCAACAAGCCTCCTTGTGAAGGGGTATACAACTAGATAATATGAACACAATTGGACTGACCCTGCTAGCAAAATTCTCTTCACAATCTGGGATGTCAAATGCTCATCAATGGAGACATTTGAATTTAGGCATCCCACAATTCCAACAACTCAGCTGAGAGCAACATTGATGCCCCCCCAACGATCAACACAACTGAACTAAAAGACTAAACATTGTTATTCTAGTCATGACATGAATTTTTCTAGATGGACAAAGGTCAACACTTTAACATTTTATGTGAAATATTCACTCTCTCAGAAAATTTCCCTAACAATCCAAATGGCCTTCAATGAATTTTGTAATGACTAAGAGATTCAAATAAAAATTGTGCATTCCCTTCTAATGTCAGTTGTACAAGGCAAGTCCAAGATTAGCATGGTCAGTTCTTGTTACCTAAGTCCTCGCTTAACTTTTTCAATTCTCTTTCTTTCATTTTCCGTCGATCACAAAATCCCAATCCTCCCTTGCCAAATGAGTTAGGGCCAGCTGCAGTTGGGGTGTACCTAGAACCACAAGCAGACAGCGGATTTATAATTTGTTTCACACACAGTTTTAGTCTCAAACCAACATTCAGAGGTTACTCAAGTGAGTTACAACCTGGAATAAAATTGATTCAAAGAACTACGTTATCCCAGTGTTTTGGTGTAGTCTCCCCCATGTTTACAACATAAATGACAAAAACAAGTCTAGCAGGCAGCAAACAGCATGCAGAAGACCACAGAGCATGGGACATACCTTTGTTCTGATCAGTAGCATTTACATCGCTTTTGAATTAAAGTCAAATGGAAGCTTATGGTTTTTTTCACAAGGAATTTTGAGTAAAATGTATGACTAAGACCTGTTTTAAAATGCACTTCAAACAAATCATGTAGTAGAGAAACTCAGTGAACTTGCACGCTATCCTGTAGGTAACACGTATCCCATCGCATGACTGGTTAGGGGCTACAACACTTCCCATCGCTTTCTGTACACATTTCGTCCTGTGTATTTTAAACTGGAAGGTAGGTGTACAGGAGGGGGACGGCAGTTCAAATAAAAATTTATGGGAGGTGTTTTTCAGAAGAAAATTTAAATTATGGGTGGTCCAACTTGAAAGAAGTTAATCATTAAAACTAGGTGGTGTTTTCTGCCCTGTAAATGTTAAAGGAGCATGCCACCCAAAAACAACCTAATTTGTATCAATTTAGATCGAGTAGTTCTACTCCATAACGGCATGTACGGTTGCGTTACCTGACACCTGACGGCAGAGGAGGTGTTGAAATTATCCAATGACATAATTGGTTTCAAACGCAGTCTGTTCAGCAGTTCACAACACGGGTTACTGGTGTCAGCTTATCGCTTGAATTCATTGTTTAACACCAATAAATCATCAAACTTTGATGAAAACCCTTAAAAATACACCAAGTTTTTATAAAAACGTTTTATTTCGCTGTTACGGATTTATTGGTATTTGGACACACCGTAGCCAACAAAGTTCGGCAGGCCAATAAGGTCCGTAGCAGGAGTTTGGGGTCTGTTCGGAGACAAATTCGAAGTATTTTCCGTGAGATACAGACAGGAGAACCCAGATCTGCATTGTTTAGACTTGTGATTTTTTGAGTTCTAAACACACAAAACGCTTGTTAGCCTGGCCAGTGGCTCGGAGCCCGATCAGGCCCATCGTGGCCGCCGGCCAGTGGCTCAGAAACTGATCAGACATCACAAACATAAACCAGCCAAAGTTGGAAACTAAACTTCCAGTCAAGAAAATACTATACTAGTGAGCCAAATTAATGCGCACGTGATTATGATGGTGAATTACCCACGAAACTGCAAATCTACTTACTCATCGGGAGCCGCGAATTTAGGTTCCACTTTGGCCACAGCACCGTCAGGGCAGAAGTTGTACATTGACAATCATTATTGTAATAATGTAAATGTAAATAAACACTCCCCTAACACCAAGATGTGGGATGGAAATCGACTGAGTTGTTTCACAAAAGTTTCTGCCAGCAAACACTAAATTAGCATGAGCTCACACGGCCTTGGTGCCCGTCAATTAGTTTTATTGCACCTAAAGCCGGTAATGCAGTGATTGCTGGCTTCTCAAATCATTTGCACTCACGAACACTCCGAAGGCATTACAAATTGCATCTAATGAAGCAGACTTTGTTTCAGTTTTATGTAAGTATTGGTTAGGGTGAGAATAATTCATTTTGAAACAGAATGCTCAGCAATCATAACATCAACATGGCAACTCGCAATCCCGACTTAAACAAGAGCTCATCAGTCGATCCCTGCGAAGACTTCGCAGGTGGATCGTTAAGTTTCACAGGCTATCAATTCGAACAGAAGAAATACCAGAGAGGCGCCGTGAACAAGCTCAGACAACGGAACGCATGAATTGGATAGTTATTTGGTAAGTCAGCATTCGTCAGGCACTGTCGACGACTGCAGGCCACAGACACGGAGATGTTTCACGGCCTCATTACTTGCTATTAACAGCATACCTCTCATTCTTCACTACCGCAAGTTACTTCCTAAGCATTTTGGGCTCTCGAGGAAGTCGAAAAAA
>NMRA01000476.1:73211-99629 GCA_002633005.1 Phoronis australis
CCAGCTCGCTGTATCAAGACTATAGTCAAAATCCAAATTCGTTTTATCGTGTCCCTGTCAATAATAACGGCATGCTAAAGTTTCTTAATTTTCGTACTTCAGGAACATAACAATCACGTGTTTTGTACACATACGCGCACGCCGCATATCACATCTCGGAAATTGCCGATTTGACAGATGACATTGAATGAGCACAGTGAAATTAACAACGTCGTTTTACAGCTTGTAAGATTCATAATAAACGTATTTTGAATATTGCAATGTGTTCCAAAATCTAAATAACTTGGGTCCTATATTTTTGTATTCGTACGCGCCGATTGAAAGTAATCATGAGTGTTGCTGTGTTGCAAAATCTCTTATCATGGGCCGATTTGAAAAATTCAAAGTTGTACTCATATTTGCTTTCGCTGCTCTTTCCAAATATTACAGTAAAAACTACTTGTAACTCTCTCCATAAAAAGTACAGTCTGCTAGGTAGATTGTAATCAGCTGATCATATCCGCATGAGCGAAGCCAATTATCCTCGTTCGTGACTCGATAAATAGAGCAGCTTGGCGGCATCCCTTTGATTGTGAGCCGAGCGCGACTCAGCCAAGGTGGATAAATACGGTCTAGTTCAATTTTCCATACCCCACCGCTTACCTTGACGAGCGGGGTTAGGACCAATCTTATTTAGTGGGACTGTTCATAGCATGCAGAGGTAAACGTGAAAAACTAAAATAGCCACTAGGGGGCACAACAGTACACCAATCTGTTCGAAAGCCGCCGTCGTCGTCCGTTGTCAACTTCAAATATATACATTTACTAAATTTAATAATAAAGAGCCTGTAGAACGTTTAGGAGATACAGCCATGGACACAAAAAAATGCCACTAAGAGGTGAGAGTAGTCAAAGTAATCGGAAAATCATTGTTAGCCATCAGCCATCTTTTTCATAGTTAGAACATACATGCCAATTTTCACAGTTATCCTTCGAATGGTTTGGTTAATTAAAAGGTGGATGTCAAAAACAGTAAAAATGGCCACTAGGTGGTGCAAACTACGTCCAATCCTTCCGAAAACAAGAAGATAGTGTCACCTCACTAATAGATGGCTATATTCTAAATTTTGTGAAAATACGTTGAGGACCTCCGATGATACAGAGGTAAGCATAAAAAAACTAAATTGCCACAAGGAGGCACACTGGTCATCGGAGAGGTCTGAAATTTGTCGTCATATGTCATCACCTTCATCGGAACACATCAGCCAAATCTCATCAAGATCCTGTGAGGGGTTTAGGAGATACAGCTGCGGATGACGGACGCCTAGATAGAGATGACGACAATATGCGACCATATATAAATATGAGGAAACATAAAAATAATGAGGGCCTCATGTCACTCACATACAAAACAATTATGAGGTAGCCATAACATACCACCTATGTACAAAATAATAATGCGGGTGGTTTAGTTACATACCACTGATAAACAACATGACAAGATATTGTAACATACAACTGATATATACAAAATAACATTTAGGGTGTTGTTAAACATCAGTGATATTAATACAAAACAATAATTAGGGCATTGCTATATGTCACTGATATACAAAATAATAATGAGGGTGTTGTTACATATCCTTGAACAGTAATGTAACTGTGATGATTTTGTTTACTTTAATTTCACAAGAACATTTCATAAATTCCTAATACTCTGCTCTGCCATAACTCATAAAATATGAACAACATACTTACTTCCCCATATTTTTCATTCTCATTTTTGCCTCAGCTGGCATCTCTTCTTCATCACTCTAAAATAGAAAAAATTGCAAGAGTGCAGATTCATGTCTATGTGTCCAGTTCACGTGCTCCACAAACTTGAGCCTAACGTATAAAGTATACTCACCTTCATCATTAAAAAATAGGGTAATCAGAGTTCAGCATGAACTCAGCATGAATTTTGTGAACAACGCTTAAAGACATTAAAAAATGAAAAGGTAATTTGGGGTACTATTTTGTGACTGAAATTGGAGACTTTACTACGTTTGTAGCCTCTGTCACCACATCCACCAAACAGAAGTTGGCGGTTGGCATAGATTCTTTCACTGTAACACTTGGATCTTAAAAATCTACTTACAATTTGCACATCATCACCGAAGATGTAATTGCAACATCTCAGATCACTGTTGACATACACAAAAGGTTATCATGCGAACGCCTTCTTAAAGACAGTCATAATTTCATAAATGCATAGTTTGGTTACAATTACATGAATCAGATGTTTCGATGACAATTTTGATTTTTAATTACTGTATTTACAGTAGAACAGTTGATGAGGAACAGATCTTTAAAAATGATATAGCATTGATTTGCTACTATTTAACTTTAATTATGAAAAAAATTAAAAATAAAACTGCACCAATCGATCAAATTGTGTCCTAAATTGGTGACAATTTATGTAACTGGTAACCTTTGACAAGGAAGAAGTTGATCTGGTGTGAGTTGATCTGGTGTGAGTTGATCCATCTCATAGTATATTTACACGACTCTCTTGGAAACTATGTCAACACAGAATTTTCTGACCTGAATCCACTCTGGGCATGTTCAAAACGGAAATGAACACCCCAAAATAGACTATAGCACAAGAGCAACTGATCACAGATGATCATTTCGGCTTTTACACCACTTTCAGTTTCTATGCAAAGTAGGCACATTCTGCTCAGAAAGTCAAAAGTCAACACCACAAAATTGATTTGCGTCACGTCATATTATTTTTGCACACACATAACAGTGTCATGCCGGTGTCAAGAGAGTAATGCGAATGGTACTTCAAGACATGGCACCCAAACAACTGTGCCACAATGCCATTGTTACATTTGGAAAATAACATAGATGTGATAGCCAAACTAGTGATGCAGCATTCCACCCTACCTCATCATCAGCGTTGAACACATTGGCCACTGTCTTGCTCTTTGGCTTTAAAACTGGTGCAGGGTCTTTTGGTTTCTGCAATAAAAACACTGTCTGTGTTAAAGGTATATTGAGTGCCCTCAAAGATTATTACCCTGGAACATCAGAATTAATGCATGTCTAGATTTATTTTTGCAACGGTCATAAAAAATCGAGCAATGGAACAAGGCAAATGAACACTTCTTGTTTTTATTGACTATAATGTGGTTGAAATGGAGATAATAGATATTTTACTCATTTGCTATTCTCAAACATATAAAGTATACTACTTCTCAAACAGTCAACAGCGACAGAACTGATTGCTATTGGATGTGTTTGAGAGCAGTACGGTCACGCCAACATGACTGCTCGACAAATGAGGTACTGAGAATTGTTACATTGTCTGTATACTAAAACAAAGATTTTATCCCCACATAAAAGCCTAAATAAGTAGTATGTAATAACACATACAATTATTTCCATGGGAGATAACGATGTGGCCTGAAGACGTGACATGCTGCAGTGTTCAATAGAAGACGTACACGCATGTGGCTTGATCCACTATACTGCATAGGGACGACCGTCATCAAGAGCAATGAAAGTTGAATATTTTCATTGAATCCTGTATTTTGGGTTTTTTTAAATATATGAGGAAAACTAGATTATTACATGTCCCCAGCAAACTAGCACCTCTCAAATGGTAATTCCACCAAATCATACTCGCTGTCTAAGATACAGAAAACCACAGCCTAACTTACTGTTGTAGGCAAAATGCATGGATAATTGCAATTTTTGACAGCAGCCACTTTGGAGTATTTTTATCACCAATACCATCCAGATTTGTGGTCCGCAACGATGACAAAAAAGTAGTTCTCGTGAATTTGTATCCAAAGCAAGTAGTTTGATAACCGGAACTGATTAAAAACAATGCCACATTCTAAAAGTTGTGAGAGCAGTCTTTCTTTCAAGTTTGAAGGAAGCCAGGAATTTCAACAGAAAGTATTAAAAAATCTCCATTCCCGACTTACAAGCACAATATAGAAATGATGCCACTAGACTTACTTGAGTGCCCAGACTCAGTTTTATTGGTGCTGACACCAATTTCTTCCCGTCACCAAAACTCATTGATACTTTAGTATCATTCTTCTTAACATCTCCAGACGGCTGCTGATTGGCTGGTTTCTTTAGTCCAAAGGTTATCTTTTTGCTGGGAAGTGCTGAACTGTTTTCAGTGGACTTGCGTTTTGCTCCGACAAGTGGTCCATCTCCGGCTGATTTTGGGTCTGTTTTGGAGGCAGCCTCACTGGTAAGTCCTGCTCAAGAAGTACTGTTAAAATTGAAGTCAGGTCAGAATGTGGCAAACGTCAAAAGGAGGGAAGATGGGCAAATAATCCAATTTACCTCTTGAGATTTCTTTTCCAAAGCACAAGCTTGCTACAATCAAAATCAATAGTATCAATAGTGCCATGCCAGCAAAAACTGCTCCAGAATTTAGCACACAAGACACTTGGAATTTAATTCTAAGTCAAATTTCTGGACAAAAGTAAATGTTGAGAAAAACTTGCAGTTATCATTAGCATGCTTACAATGACCACGTCATTGGTAAAACTTTGGGTATATTAAAATATTGTATTCGAACTTTTAAAACGGAAAAATTGTAATTCATTTTCGAAAAAACTGAAGATCTATAGAGATTACCGAGTGATGGTATGCGTCGCTACAAAAGTGTAGCAACGATGGGACTTATCTGTATTGCCGCCAGGCTGGTCTGCAAACCAAACAGTATAGTCAGTGTCAGATGCATTGTCACAATGCTGTATCAATGCACTCGACATTGTCTTGTTACTGTAATTGGGGAGCTTCAAAAACATGGATGAGCTTGTAGTATCAGCTCAGCCTAGCTTTTAGGGTTACACTTGAGTAGGATTGTCATTAGCCATTGATCAACATTAAAGACTGTCAGACTCTCCAACAAAAAAATTAGATGGGGACAAGTTGAACCTCCACGCAGTTGTCCATGGGGACAACTTAAAAATTTTTTCATAGCCATACACTAAAGTTCATCCTTTCACAAATTCAGGCACCCACAAAATACTGTCTATAACCTTTTTGCACTGCATAATGTGTCACAAGACTTGAGTCAGATCAATGTTGTAATAAAGTAAACTCGCTTCAGGAGGGGCTCAGTGCTCAGCTGCATGGTGGCAAGACAGACAGCCGCGAATAAAATGCAAAAGTTTGAAAGCAAACTAATAACAGAAGAGCATGCTTGTTTAATTACGGAAGTAAATGTTTGACTTTTTCTTCAAATCCGCCTGTCCTACTACAACAATGTCGACATACAGCATTCTGTAGTGTAGATGTACAGAATGTAATGTCATAATGATGCCTTTGAGTTCTGACCTTGCGAGGTACAGTCATTTACGTGAAAAACTATCAGATCTAATAAATGTCATTTACTTGCACAATTCTCCATCTTATATAACAAAGAAAATCCTGTCACCATTTTAGAAACAGTACGCTCTTGTCACACGCACGTGCCATTTCCTAACTTTTTGCAACACCCCTGAGAGATGACGCGAGCTTCGCAACAGCACCAACTTGACCAAGGCTACACACATTCAAGCATACTAGGAAGCCCCTCATAAAACTGGGGAAATTCGGCTGGTTAGATTTACATATATCACTACGCAGTAAACCCCAGGACGTTTAAAATAACGACAGTCATTACACAAGCATTAACGTGAAAAACATTACTGTATGAACCTGAATTTTGCGACTCCTCACTGTTCGCCATTGTGGTACTCCAACAAATATTCTAGTAAATAAGCCTAGGTAAGTTACACAGTTTTGAATATTATAACAATAATAGGATAATATTATCATATTAGGGAATTAAATAACATTTTAAACCACTTTAACTCATTTTAAACCATTTGGTCAAAATAATTCTCAAACTCACCAAATCACTATTGCCTTGCCACACAATGGCGGCAACGGTGGGAAAGATGTTCCGAAGTCTTGGCGTATCAAGTATCGCCCGTAAGTGATTGTTGTGGAATGTGAACCTGTTTTACGGTTGTGATGAACTGTTCGTTGGATATCAGTCGAGAACCATGCATTATTTTGCCTGTTAATTGGTTTATCATACTGGTTCTCGAAGTCGGGCAGCCTATTACCGGCGCCAGCCAGNCACAAAGCGTAAATTTTATGAATCCTAGCTTCCGATTTTACCCGTTTGGGAAACCGGCTTTCAACTGCCGTAGGCTACAATAAGAATCCCCTCCCCGTGAAATGATTTTTTCTAAGCGTTTATTAGAGCCAATACAGTATACAGCTTTCCACCAAGGCTAGGTGATACTACGACAATATTCTTTGTTGCATTAGTAACTGGTCTTGGCTAATATTATCATTTTATGGCCTGGTCATCCTTTCAGCCAAAAGTAGTTCCAGAGGTGGCTTATCAGCCAATTATTCACGCATGCTGACTCACAATAGAAGCCTGATAAGAGTGAAGGTGGATAAATGCGGTGTTCCTACAGTTTCTTGTTTTAGTGGATGTGTTCACGACATGAGTACACTCGGGAACCCAATGGTCGGCTTGTTGTCGTACTCACCAAATTATTCCACTTCAAAGTTATGCTCGGTAATTGATTTTGATATCGTTCGATTCCTCGCAACGTTATCTTTCCACGTTTCCTCCGTATTTTATCGTCGAATCTCGGTTCGCACTATTTCGCGGTTGACACCGCCATGTTAACTCAACTCAAGATTACAGCGACACCTGTTGTTAATGAATGAAACAGCATCGATTTTGAATGGTGTTTGCTCGCTCGAGATTCCTGCTAAAGTTTTCCTGACATTAGTGAGGTAATATGGAAGAACAATTAGCAGCATTTCACCTTTTTCATTTTTTTAGAATTATGACCTTTTGACCATTTTTTCATGAAATTGTCTGAAGTGATACATTTTTCACCAATTTGGACCTCAAAAACAACCTCTGCTTTTTTCGTGGATTCTTGCTAGCAGATGTGTACCAGAGTCACCATAAGATCGAATCTGAACCCTTGGGACGTAACCCGGGCAGGGGACAGATGGGTCTCCGTCAATTTGACCTTATGGAAAGTGACGATCTGCAGAAGTCGGTAGAGTAGTTCAGTTTTTGACCACCGGGTGACTCTTTTCATTCAATATGGCGGTATTACTGAACACTACCAAGTACTGGGAAATAGTGCGAGCAGAAATTTCACGTTAAAATACTTAGGGAACGGGGTAGGAGAAATTTCAGTTTATTTCTGGAAAGAAAACGTTGCAAGGAATCGAACGATACCAAAATCATATGTGTAAGTCAATGCCGTCGTATTGTAAACAATTACCTTATGCTCTGAATAGGATTTGATTTAACTCTCACAAATATATAGTATTCGTTAATTCAAACGTTTTCTTTTACTTATGCTGAGTTGTTTCAACTGTGCATTGCATTTCGGCAGCCATTTTATAATCACACCTAAAGTCGTCATATGCTGCCGTCTTTTGAAAGAACAGAAAACCACGCAGAAAAAGGCCTCAAAATTGCACACAGCCCATTTATTTCTGCTCGTCACTTTGCTGTGAAACTTGTTTCAACATGTAGAGCTAAAGACCGTTGAGGCTGCATGCAAAATCTGGGAGTCAACTGGAACATTCACCCTGCCTGTTACAGTCATTTAAGTGAAAAACGATCTAATAAACGTCATTTGCTCGTGTAATTATCTGCCTTTTGTAACAAAGTAATAATAACAATAAAATAAATGCAGGGGGTCTGATACACGCTATACCAGACACGAGCGCATGCCGCGCATGTGGGCCCATTGCACTGATCACCAGGAACAATTTTTATGCTTTATTAATATGTGGTTGAAACCAAGCTGAGAAGCTAGAAACCTGGCTCAAGGGTTTAGCAGTAAGACCCAGTGAAACTTGAACCATGACCTCGAGTAAAGAAAGCGGATACCTATCACTAGGCCACACTGCCTTCTCTGTAGCAAAGAAAAGTATGTCATTGATTTAAAAAACAGTGTCATACTCATGACATGTGCACGTGCCATTTCCTAAATTTTTGCAACATCTCTTCGGAGATGATGACAGCATCGCAGCAGCAAAATTTGTTCTGAAATTCAGTTTGCTGGTATCAAAATTATAAAAACTTATAACAAAATGAATCCAGTTGATAATTTGTTGTGACGCAGCCTGCAGGGCTCGACATTAATTTTTATTTTAACTTGTCCAGTCGGACAAATGAAATTTACTTGTCCTGACCTATAAGACACTTGTCCAAAGGTAATTAAACTCAAATTATACTTTTCAAACGTATATGAATGTTGCACATTATACCTGTCAGCACAAGCTCAACAAACATGTGTAGTGTTTGGAACAGTTTGGATTTCACCAAGCTCACCCTGGCTTTTCAATTCAGTTATATGTTTTTCATAAGCTACTGAGTGAGCCGTCGACCGTTTGTGACTTTTCGATCCTGAACACTTCTGACCCAGACTTAAGAGAATGTGTCGGCGTATTTTTCACAAGGGGATACTACATGTTTTATTTCTAGTCGCTATCATACCGTAACCAGTCAAAATCTTCCTTCCATTTCAGAAGGAATTCCTGTTTTCTTTTAGTAGTTTCATACTGTTGCTTGGTGGTTTCTTGCCCTTTGGTTTGGTTACCAGTTGCAAGATTAGAGTTCTTTGACTTGAAACCATGTGCAAACTAAGTATCTATTTCGACATTGCTACTGCAGACTCCTCCGCAGACGACTGTTTCCACACATGTCGTAAGACAGTCGAATGTCGTAAAGTTTTATTAACACATCTTACCGAGTTATCGCTACTACACGTGAGTCTCATACGTAAATCAAAAATTGTAACGATTAAGTGTCAAAATATGTTGACGAGCAAGTGACTGAAATTTGACTTTCCGTACTCGTCCGCATTACCAGGGTGCTTAAATTGGGAATCTAAAAAAACAGTGGGTGTGCGGTAAGACGAACATGAACGGTTAAAGTCGAAAATTTTGCAAAGAGTTGTTGCTTACTGCACGGAGGACCGATTTTACCCTGACGGAGCTGCACTGACGTCAGACTCCAAGCATATCAGTTAAAATATAAGTCGGGGGATTGAAGTATCGGTCTTTGACGGCCTGCGGCCCTGTGCACATGATGCAGTGGCGTCGTGATCCTGAGTGCGATTGGGTGTTTACGTACCTGAAGTATTCCTACAGGTAGTCATGCGTTCAGTAGGGCAAGATTCTTGAGAATAAAGACAGATTAAACAAGACTCCGCTTATTAGCGGTGTATTTTTAAGGGAAGCATTAGATTGTGTAAAGATTTGCTTCCCACTGGACACTGAGGCAACCAAGCACGTGCTATTGACAGGTCTTCTTACTGACTACCTTGAACTTAGTTAGGCAACCAAACACATGCTAATGATTGACAGGTCTTCTTATTGAATACTTTTAACAGTGTAGCATTTTATATACATTGTATTTTTCTTTTTGAGTTTGAAGCCAACACCGCTGTTGTTCAAAGCGCGTGCTCGGGTAGTCAAGCGTTCAGTAGGGTAAGTTTCTTGAGAATAAAGACAGATTAAAGCACGTGCTCAACAATCGGAAGATGCTACTATTAGGCAATAGGGGTACTCGGTCAGCTGCCAAAATAATGAAGCAAAAACACATCTTGTAAAAAGTCATTAGGCGAATCAAATGTTCAAAATAATAAAATGCGCTAAATACAAGTTGATTTTTTGCGCTCTTGCCTTTGTTTGGGCGCTTCTATTTTGGTGTCATAAGTGAAACCATTAAAAACATGCGTTTAATTAAGACGAATGAAAAGAATCATCGGGTACCTGGCGTGCTTGGAACTACGCTAGGACCTAGCTAAAATCAAAACTTTCCCAGATTACGTGAGATACTGCCATGTATTTAAATGAGAACACGTCACTTTGGCTAGAACTATTCGAATGCAAGTGCCTCGGATCACGTCCAGTCATGAGCTCCTGCATAATCTAAACAACACCTTGCCGATTAGCGCCACATCTTACCTACACCGATGACTAAGCAAGTGAGTTATCACTGCTACAAAGTTCTGATCGTTCAGATTTATTATAATTTCCAAAAATTCATTAACTTTTCCTGTTGGACAAGTTGCTCGGCTGTGAGCTTGTCCGGACCAACAAATTGGTTATCCCGGGCAGTCGGACTACCGTTAATGTCGAGTCCTGAACCTCGTGAAAGAACAATTGATTGAAGAATGGTCAGAAAAAAAGAAAACTGCCCAAGAAACAATATTTTATGGCACCGAAATCAGCAGAATAATAATACAATGCCAATTTTTCCAACACGGGTAAATAACTTAGTATACTCAAAGAAGAGAGTAGTTTTTAATGACATTAATTTTGTGTTAGATTTTATCTGGCCAGTTTTTTACCCACATCAGCGCAAAGCTGTATATTTAGTATACAGCTTTGCACCAATTAGTAGTACTACAACTTGTAGTGACCTGGTTGTTCATTTTTATTACTGTACTGGCTGCCTGGTATCTGGTCCTATCTGGGTATGTTAATGCCAATGGTTGCCAGGCTGACATTCATTGACATTACCAGTAACCAGGAGAGCATTCCGTAGACCTCATATCTTGTGGCAAAAGCAAGATCTCACAATACTTTGTAATAGCAAAAAAGCAAAAAGCAGGGGGTGGGGGAGCCTTAGTGCAAAGCTGTATACTAAATATATAGCTTTGCAATGATGTGGCCAAATAAAATCTGACAAAAAATTAATGTCACTAAAAACTATACTCTTCCTTGAGTAAACTAAATTGTTTACTGGTATTGGAAAAATAGGCATATCGTTATTCTGCTGCTAAAATTGTGATGCGATCTTTTGTGTCGTCTTTCTGTGCCATAAAATATTGTGCCACATATTGGCCAGTTTTCTTTTTTCGCCGATTCTGCAATCAACTGTTGTTCTTCCACAAGGCTGCGTACATGTCAACAAACCATCGGAACTTTTTTCATTTAGTTACAAGTTTTTAGTATTTTCATACCAAATTTTGCTGCTGCGAAGCAGTCGACATCTTCCGAGAGTTGTCGCAAAATCTTAGGAAATGTCACGAGTGCACTGTTTTCAAAACGACAGACTTTTTTCTTACAAAATATGGAGAATTATGTTAGAAAATGATGTTTATTAGATTGTTTTTCACTTAAATGGCTGCAATGGGCAAAGTGAATGTTTGTTGACTCCCAAATTTTGCATGCACTTCTGCCCGTCGTTGATCTAGATTTTATGATGAGGTGATGAGCAGAACCACCTGGGCTGTGTGAAATTTCGAGGTCTAACGGAGCTCAACACACAGATACCTATAGCTCTGTATCTGTATTTTGACGATAGGGGGTGGGCGGGTGTTACGAGTGTACGGAGGAGCTTGGAAGCCGCAAATCGCCCAGTCTTTCAATTTTGACTCTCATAAGATATGCCCTGGCAAGCTGACAGCATATGACATGTGATGTGTTTACAGTAGGTCGCAAGCTTGCTGTTCTCGTTGGCTGATCAAAAACTGCAGTGTGTCGATATGAAGTCTGTTAAACTTTCAAACAACTCTGATGTTAGGCGTGGTCAATGATGGGCTTCAACCACTTCCAATATTATATAAATTGTATCGATATCAATTGTATCGAAAAATTACCTTGGCCAAGTTTGGAATCAGGTGTCCTAACCGGTCGACCAAAGAGCAATTGCCTGTAGGCGATTGATTAAGAGAGGCCTTTATATTACCTTTATATTACTACACTCACTGCAGATTCACCACATTCTTCCCCATCCAATGATTAGAGGTCATGCCTCCTGGAACTCAACATCAGATCGGCCCCCTCTACATCTGCCTCCTCCTTGGCCATTGTGGCACTATCAAGCTCGGGAGGCTGTTTAGTCCCTTTCTGCTGTTTACATGTCAAATGTATAGTTTGAATACAATTATAGCCAATGTACTTATGATTTGTTTGTGATGTTCTGTGAAGAAGAGCTGGCAGTCTGTAAATTAATAAAAAATAAGTTTTCATCAATGTAATTGTAAGCTGTAGGTTAAAGAGTTGCAGTAAAGTTTTCTCAAATTCAAACGAAAATAATGGGAAAAATTGTTGTTTTTTCATTTTTCAAATGCTCATATTACCAAAAATGTCTATAATTTCATCATCTGTTTGTTGATTACAACCATACTATGTGAAGTTTTCAAATACTCAAGTAAAACTGTGTTCTTATTTACTCTTGTTGAAAATTTTGACAAAATTTAATAATTTTACTTATCCACCATACTTGAAGAAAATTTACCATGATAGTTGTGTTTTTCTGTAGCATATTAAGAGTTCCATGGTAAAGTTGAAGCCAGGTCACATCCTGAAGGTTTCACAAGAGTTACAAAGGAGATGCATGAAGCCTATTACAATCAAATGTGAAAGGCATTTATTGGTAGACTTTCTACCGCTGTTGAAATTAAAGTGGGACGTTGAGTGGATAAATGTCATCGATATTGCACCACAAGCAGTTATCTTCAAACTTTCGAAGTTTAATTTTAAATTTTGGGAAATAATGGATAGTAATCAGGTATGGATTTTGAAAAGTTATGAAAACCAGTTACTTCCTCTTATTGCACCTGATGTTCAGTTGAAATGACTGATTCTCAGATCAGGGACCGTCACGTCCTACTTTTACTGTGGGAATAACATAAATGTTTTTTAATCCATGTTCTGGAGTTAATTTTACGATTTTATTTTCCAGGATTTGCATCAGTGCAGGCTGCAACACTATTACAGAAAGTGACCCCACAACGGTGCACTTGGTGTGGATGTCGGGCAATCACAAGTTCTAGTTCATCAAATGAGAGCTCCAAAGCAAGTGGGTGAGTGATCGTAGGTTTCATGCCCTTCAGCTGCTGGGTAGATCTGGGGAGTCGCCACTTGAGCTCAGTTTTAATAATGAAAGAATGAGCACTGGACTCGAAGGAAACCTGGATGTAATGTGAAAGTGGTTTCTGGAACTGGGTCACTATTAACTTGACGTTACACGGCCTGCAGTTGGAATAAAGACATTTGTACAGGGATTATGAAAAAACTTGATATCACAGCAGTCATTTTCTTATGGTTACTATATTGTACTTGTTGAACTAGGCTTACAACAATGTAAAATTTTCTTTATGTTCAGTTTTTGTTGAGAAATTCTTCTGCTGTGTCAGGTAGGGATTAAGTGCTGTGTTGGCGCATTTCTCAAACGTGGGGTAAACCAGAGGTTTGTTGCCACCAGCTGTTCCCAACGGAAGATTGTGGCTGACATTCAATGACTGAATACAGTCTTCTTTTGTGGATCCCATGAACTATTCTTTCAGGCTTTCAAAAGAAGCCTACTCATTTATCAGTCTGTTTTGTCCAGGTGTCAGCTATTCAGCACCTCTGTACTATCAAGACTTGAGGATCAGGTGGAGCACGTCAGCAGCACAGGTAAGAACTAACTTGATGGTATGGTAGAAACCCTGGTTTTCCATGATATCGGAGAATTGATGAGATTCTTAGTTCTTTCAAAGAATTAGAAGTTGAAATTCTCATTTCAGTTGTAGATACCGTAGTTCTACTTTTGGTTTGCTGAAAATTAAGAAATAAATGTAATCCATCAAATTCGAAAATCAAGCCCGATTCTGGCCACAAGTTGATTAATGATGTGCAGAAGTAGTTATACATTCTCTCTGAAGGTGGCACTATTCTTTTCTGTGTTTGAGAAACAATCAACATGGCATGTAGCGACTTAACAGTAAAACTGCAGTGTAAAGAGATAGGTAATTCCAGGAAAATGTTTGTTATTTATTACATTCAACTAGTAAAACAGAATCTGCTAACTTACAAATCCCAGAATTTTAGCATCGCTAAAACAGATTTAATGTTTTTGAAAAACAGAAAATAAGGGTCTCTAGTCATGACAACAAAGAGTATAAGTTCAGTTGTTATGACTTTGTTGCTGTAATAGTAAGTTTTTTGTGACCTCAGTTTGCTTTGTGATATGTTGTGCACCCTTTGTTTTAAAGAGATGAAATTGAAATGTGGTAGTTGAGGCTTTAGAACTTGATTTATAGTCAACGTCCTTGGTATATAATGTTCACTATGGCATTCCATACCTTAAATCCCAATCCAACTGTATTGCATACAAGTTGTCTACAGTCATTTTTGATTAAAACAAATCATTGAGACAATGCCCAGGAGGGTTTGTTGTAACACTGTTTGACTGTATGTGGATTCTCCTTTCTACAGCCTTGTATGTTTTGTCCGGGGTTAGGATGGGATATGACGGTGATGACTGGAGGGTTTTGAAAGAGTATAGTCTGTTGTTTTTCACTTGTCTTATGAATGGCAATTACACCCCAGAGGCTCTTTTTAACGATGGTCATATAGCTATCCTTAGGTAACCCTGTCATATTTGAGGCTTTCACTTACACACAGATCCTTAAATTGTTTTCCAATGTTTGTTTGTGGGAATACAGACAGCAGTAAAATGTTAGTAGCAGTGTTTTGTTTTTACGTAAAAACACAGCATAATGTTCTCAATCTCATATCTTTTACCATCTTAGCTGTGACCAGGGGCATGACTTTTAATGAAATGAACCCCAGTTATTGACTGTTGTTAGAGGTGGTCAAGCTAATCCAAACGTGGAATTCTGTCTTATCTTGCCAATCTTTCCAGATATCGCACACAAAGTCAACTCAACACTAACATCAGAACAGCTTGGTCGGCTGTTTGCTGTGGTACACATTGGTGCATCACAAAGGAAGGTAACGGTGGAGGATATAATCATTGTGCACGGCTCATTGCAGGCAGAATGTGGGGAACGCATTCGGCTGGAAAAGGTATGTGAACGTCTTAGAGTAGAATAGACCACAGTCTTCTGTAAGCAGCCTAGTTGTGCAGGTACACGTTATTCCCATCACCTGTTGTTATCACTTGATAGCTGAAAAAGGATGGTTTCTTCTGTTGAGTGAGATTGTCTGACCAAGTTATTATCACACAGTTATGCTAGGTGAACAAAGGTTTACTGTCCCCCTTTTTCCTGTCCATACATAGTTGGTCGGTGCTGGACTGAATAGTCTGCATGAGAATCTGGCCATCGATCTTGTTTTAACAACTTCAAAGTTTGTAGTGCTAATAAAATTAAAATGCAGGTGGTCTGATACACGTTGTACCAGACGTGTGCAGGCCACCTGGAACTAATTATTAATATATAGTTAAAACCCAGCTGAGGAGCTTGAAACCTGACTCAAGGGTTTAGTAGTGTGATTCAGTGGGACTCCCACAACTTCAAGTAAACAAAGCGCGCAACTATCACACTAGGCCACACTGGCAACTATCACACTAGGCCNTAAGATATGCCCTGGCAAGCTGACAGCATATGACATGTGATGTGTTTACAGTAGGTCGCAAGCTTGCTGTTCTCGTTGGCTGATCAAAAACTGCAGTGTGTCGATATGAAGTCTGTTAAACTTTCAAACAACTCTGATGTTAGGCGTGGTCAATGATGGACTTCAACCACTTCCAATATTATATAAATTGTATCGATATCAATTGTATCGAAAAATTACCTTGTCCAAGTTTGGAACCAGGTGTCCTAACCGGTCGACCAAAGAGCATTTGCCTGCAGGCGATTGATTAAGAGAGGCCTTTATATTACTACACTCACTGCAGATTCACCACATTCTTCCCCATCCAATGATTAGAGGTCATGCCTCCTGGAACTCAACATCAGATCGGCCCCCTCTACATCTGCTTCCTCCTTGGCCATTGTGGCACTATCAAACTCGGGAGGCTGTTTGGACCCTTTCTGCTGTTTACATGTCAAATGTATAGTTAGAATATAATTATAGCCAATGTATTTATAATTTTTTTGTGATGTTCTGTAAAGAAGAGCTGGCAGTCTGTAAATTAATAAAAAATAAGTTTTCATCAATGTAATTGTATGCTGTAGGTTAAAGAGTTGCAGTCAAGTTTTCTCAAATTCAAACGAAAATAGTGGGAAAAATTGTTGTTTTTTTCATTTTTCAAATGCTCATATTACCAAAAATGTCTATAATTTCGTCATCTGTTTGTTGATTGCAACCATACTATGCAAAGTTTTCAAATACTCAAGTAAAACTGTGTTCTTATTTACTCTTGTTGAAAATTTTGACAAAATTTAATAATTTTACTTCTCCACCATACTTGAAGAAAATTTACCATGATAGTTGTGTTTTTCTGTAGCATATTAAGAGTTCCATGGTAAACCTGAAGCCAGGTCACATCCTGAAGCTTTCACAAGAGTTAGGAGGTGCATGTAGCCTATTACAATCAAATGTGAAAGGCATTTATTGGTAGACGTTCTACCGTTGTTGAAATTAAAGTGGGACGTTGAGTGGATAAATGTCATCGATATTGCACCACAACCATTTATCATCAAACTGACAAAGTTTAATTTTAAATTTTGAGAAATAATGAATAGTAATCAGATATGGATTTTGAAAAGTAATGAGAACAAGTTACTTCCACTAATAGCACCTGATATTCAGTCGAAATGACTGATTCTCAGATCAGGGACTGTCACATCCTACTTTTACTGTGGGAATAACATAAATGTTTTTTATTCCATGTTCTGGAGTTAATTTTACGATTTTATTTTCCAGGGTTTGCATCAGTGCAGGCTGCAACACTATTACAGAAAGTGACCCCACAACGGTGCACTTGGTGTGGATGTCGGGCAATCACAAGTTCTAGTTCATCAAATGAGGGCTCCAAAGCAAGTGGGTGAGTGATCGTAGGTTTCATGCCCTTCAGCTGCTGGGTAGATCTGGGGAGTCGCCACTTGAGCTCAGTTTTAATAATGAAAGAATGAGCGCTGGACTCGAAGGAAACCTGGATGTAATGTGAAAGTGGTTTCTGGAACTGGGTCACTATTAGCTTAACGTTACACGGCCTGCAGTTGGAATAAAGACATTTGTACAGGGATTATGAAAAACTTGATGTCACAGCAGTCATTTTCTTATGGCAACTATATTGTACTTGTTGAACTAGGCTTACAACAATGTAAAATTTTCTTTATGTTCAGTTTTTGTTGAGAAATTCTTCTGCTGTGTCAGGTAGGGATTAAGTGCTGTGTTGGCGCATTTCTCAAACGTGGGGTAAACCAGAGGTTTGTTGCCACCAGCTGTTCTCAACCCAAGATTGTGGCTGACTTTCAATGACTGAATACAGTCTCCTTTTGTGGATCCCATGAACTATTCTTTCAGGCTTTCAAAAGAAGCCTACTCATTTCTCAGTCTGTTTTGTCCAGGTGTCAGCTATTCAGCACCTCTGTACTATCAAGACTTGAGGATCAGGTGGAGCACGTCAGCAGCACAGGTAAGAACTAACTTGATGGTATGGTAGAAACACTGGTTTTCCATGATATCGGAGAATTGATGAGATTCTTAGTTCTTTCAAAGAATTAGAAGTTGAAATTCTCATTTCAGTTGCAGACACTGTAGTTCTATTTTTGGTTTGCTGAAAATTAAGAATGTAATCCATCAAATTTGAAAACCAAGCCCAATTCTGGCCACAAATTGATTAATGATGCGTGGAAGTAGTTATACATTCTCTCTGAAGGTGGCACTATTCTTTTTTGGGTTTGAGAAACAATCAACATGGCGTGTAGCAACTTAACAGTAAAACTGCAGTGTAAAGAGATAGGTTATTCCAGGAAAATGTTTGTGTTATTTATTACATTCAACTAGTAAAGCAGAATCTGCTAACTTACAAATCAGAATAAATCCCAGAATTTTAGTATTGCTAAATCAGATTTTTATGTTTTTGAACAACGGAAAATTCAAATTCAAATTCATGTATTTCAACATTTAAGGTCTTGGCCCACATGTTGCATAAAATTTACAGGATAACGCTGAGCAGCTTTTCCCTGAGGGCAGTGGCGTGAAATACAAATTTCATTAGATTAATCTGAGCAATGGGCTCCGACATTTTCATTAGTTTTACAAATGTATGTTTATTTGGTTCACGCCAGCACCACTCAGGTATAAATGCAGTTCTCAGAGAGCAGTACATTTTACAAACACATATAAAATGGTATTCATCTTCAATTAGGGACACACAGAAACAACACACACGGTATTTTTGGTCCACGAGAGCATGTCTACCTTAAGTTTCTGTATCATCAAGTTGTGGTTGGAGCAACGTAATTTAGCCATAGCTGCTAAAAAGATATATGGAATATCACGCAACAGATAGGATTCCATTTCAAAAACAATTTTAAATGGGAAATATGTATTAAGTTTTGAGCTATTCTCCACAGCAAAGCTCCAGTCTTGTAAAAAACAATCTTTAATTCGCTGCTCAAAAAGGACAAGAAACGATGCTTCGCAGCCAACTCCCTGATTGTACCATACCAAACCAAAACCATACCTTTGCAGCAAATTCCTAACAGATGAAGCCCAATTTTTCCTACCAGCCTCATCCAATGTGACAAGCTTGTCATAGACAGATTTCGGATTTCGATGTGCTGGCATTTTTAACAATTTAAACCAGTACTTGATCAGTTTAACAAACAGCTTTACATAAATTGGATACCTTCCCAGTTCTCCCAGGACAGCATGATTTGGACAGTTACTTCCAACACCCAGCAGTTGCTTACAGAATTTCAATTGGACGCGCTCGATACTAGAGTATTCTTTAAATCCCCAAATCTCACTTCCATAGCTAATGATTGGGTATACCATTTTATCAAAAATCTCGAGTGCAATTTTAGGTGAAAGTCGTCCACATTTTGACTGAAAACGTTTAATTGAAAAAATTGCTTTCTGTGCCTGGTGAGACAAAGTTTCTGTAGCTTGTGTCCAGACTAACTTAGGTGTAAGGCAAATACCCAGGTACTTATATGATGAGATGACATCAATTTTGTCATTTCCAAAATGCCATTTTCGGAAAATAAAGGTCTCTAGTTATGACAACAGAGTATAAGTTCAGTAGTTATGACTTTGGTGCTGTATCAGTAAGTTTGTTGTTGTGACCTCAGTTTGCTTTGTAATATGTTGTACACCCTTTGTTTTAAGGAGATGAAATTGAAATGTGGTAGTTGAGGCTTTAGAACTTGATTTATAGTCATTGTCCTTGGTATATATCGTTCGCTATGGCATTCCATACCTTAAATCCCAATCCAGCTGTATCGCATACAAGTTGTTTAAAGTGATTTTTGATTAAAACAAATCATTCAGACAATGCCCAGGAAGGTTTGTTGTACCACTGTTTGACTGTATGTGGATTCTCCTTTCTACAACCTTGTATGTTTTGTCCAGGGTTAGGATGGGATATGATGGTGATGACTGTGGAGGGTTTTGAAGGAGTATAGTCTGTTGTTTTTCACTTGTCTAAAAAATGACAATTACACCCCAGAAGCTCTTTTTAACAATGGTCATATAGGTAGCCTTTGGTAACACTGTCATATTTGAGGCTTTGACGCACACACATATCATTAAATTGTTTTCCAAAGTTAGTTTGTGGGAATACAGACAGCAGTAAAATGTTAGTAGCAGTGTTTTGTTTTTACGTAAAAACACAGCATAATGTTCTCAATCTCATACCTTTTACCATCTTAGCTGTGACCAGGGGCATGACCTTTAATAAAATGAACCCCAATTATTAACTGTTGTTAGAGGTGGTCAAGCTAATCCAAATGTGGAATTCTGTCTTATCTTGTCACTCTTTCCAGATATCGCGCACAAGGTCAACTCAACACTAACATCAGAACAGCTTGGTCGGCTGTTTGCTGTGGTACACATTGGTGCATCACAAAGGAAGGTAACGGTGGAGGATATAATCATTGTGCACGGCTCATTGCAGGCAGAATGTGGGGAACGCATTCGGCTGGAAAAGGTATGTGAACGTCTTAGAGTAGAATAGACCACAGTCTTCAGTAAGCAGCCTAGTTGTGCAGGTACACGTTATTCCCATCACCTGTTGTTATAACTTGATAGCTGAAAAAGGATGGTTTCTTCTGTTGAGTGAGATTGTCTGACCAAGTTATTATCACACAGTTATGCTAGGTGAACAAAGGTTTACTGTCCCCCCTTTTCCTGTCCATACATAGTTGGTCGGTGCAGGTGGTCTGATGCACGTTGTACCTGACTTGTGCAGGCCACCTGGAACCAATTATTAATATATAGTTAAAACCGAGCTGAAGAGCTTGAAACCTGACTCAAGGGTTTAGCAGTGTGACCCAGTGGGACTCCCATAACTTCAAGTAAAAAAAGCGGGCAACTATCACACTAGGCCACACTGGCAACTATCACACTAGGACACACTGACAACTATCACACTAGGCCACACTGGCAACTATCACACTAGGACACACTGGCAACTATCACACTAGGCCACACTGGCAACTATCACACTAGGCCACACTGTCAACTATCACACTAGGCCACACTGGCAACTATTACACTAGGCCACACTGGTAACTATCACACTAGGACACACTGGCAACTATTACACTAGGACACACTGGCAACTATCACACTAGGCCACACTGGTAACTATCACACTAGGACACACTGCCTCCTCTTTGTGTTGCTAGATGCACATTATGTTTTTGTGCTTCATACTATTTTTTATGATGTGAGTGCTTTAGATGACCTATTTCCCAGGAAACATCCGTGTGCTTCATTAGAAATTTAAAATAATTCGATTAACCTGACAGACAGCACTGTCCAAGTGAATGTAATTATAATTCTTTACTGTTACTGTTGTTTTGTGAGATGCTCTTGCAATACATTTTCATTAACTTCACCAGACAATAGAAAGATAAGATAAATTGTGACCAATGCAAATACTCTGTCCAAAAGGTCTTGTGATGCGGCCAACAGATGGCGTGTATGAAGACTAACAATTATCATTTACATGATATCAACGTGTTGATTTATAACAACACAATTATACTCATTCAGAGATTGTTAAAACTATATTTATATCTCCCATTTTTAACATTAAACATTTTATTAATCTTCAGGTGTTAATGGTCGGAAGCAAAGATTTTACAATTATTGGACGACCTCTTCTCAGGTATGTGTGTGTTTCTGATTCTAGTGTACAGAAGCTACTGAGTGTATCTTTTTAAATATTGCAATCAATTATCAAATGAAGGCAATTAAGATCACCTTTTCACCTGTTCTCAGGCTGTTGTTACTTATAACTTGTCAAATGATAAACTTTCAAGCTCTTGGTCTTATTCTTGATGAGTCATGCTCACCACATTTTTAGAATTTGTTTCATGGAGTATTACTGGTTGTTTGCAAAATTGTCTGCGACTAATTTTGGTTTGGAAACAATGTCTTTTTATGACTGAAAACATCATACGCTACTTATTGATTTTAGGGTAACGGACAGTCAGTTTTAGTGGCACCCTTGCCATATTCCTTCAGCAGAATTCCTACTTTTTCTGAAGATGTGAATTGATTCTAATGTTATTACTGAGTCAGAGCAGTGTAAAATATAATATGTGAAAGTTTCATGTGAATCTAATCAGCAATTTTTGAGATATGGTGTTCCGAAGTTTGCCAAATTCAAGAATAAAGTTCGCTTCTTTGTTGACTAGTTAATGTAGTCTTGTTGTGATTGTAGTCGAGACACAGCATGTGTGGAGGCGACAGTGATAGAGAAACGGCTGGATCAGGGAAAAGTGATAATGAGGTTCAGGAAACGCAAGCGATACAAAAGGATGTATTGTAAGTTGACCACTTTTTCTCTTTTTGTCACGGTCTAACTTTAAGACTGCAAATAATACTCCTCGATGGTTAAAACAGGAGACTATAAACTTGCATTTCATTCATAAAAAGTAGCAAACTTTCGATTTAGACCATTTATCATTACAAAATTGGTCTCAGTTTGTTCCTTACTAAGATGAGAAGTGAGTTTTGGTCTCGTTATTCATTGAGACCATGTTCCGTGCATAAAATGACAGACCATAATAAGTCAACTTGCAGAGCCTGGTGTCAGTTCTTTCGAAACCCTTAAGTTACTTGTAAATTGACAAAGGATCAGTTAGAGATCAACAGAATTGTTCCATTGAAATAGTCCCATGCATTTTGCAATCAAATTTTTGACTAGGAAATTTTTTTTGCATTGAAATTTGAGTTTGCCGGGATTTTGAGCTCCATCAAGTTTCCTGGAAAATTGTTCATGACCTAATACACGGTTTGTTGATTCAATGAAAATTCCAATAGTCATCTGTATCATAAAACCATTGGTGCTTGTGCACGGGTTGTACTGCACTGACTGTGAAGTGTCAATGTCAGCCAATAGGGCTGTCCCAGATTACACGGTGATTGTACTTTCCTTTGACGCAGAGATAAGAAAGCGCGTGACCTCTTTTTGTAAATAAGGCACTTTTTTGTGTATCTTGTTGATGTCGGGAAGGCAAAGAATTTCACATCACTCATCTACAGGTATTAATGTCCAGTTTATCAAACTTTCTCACGTCGGAGTTGTAACCCACAGCACAGCAGCAATACTTCGTTGGCATTTGAAGGACGAATAGAGTAATGCAACAAGAAAAACTTGTAAAGAATCAGACAACAAATAACTTGTGAAACTCCAATGGCACAAAAACGATGCAGCAAATGTGCCCGACAAGATATTTATGGCATTTTGGGTAAATGAAGCGAAATTCAAGTTTCTCTGTGTAATCAGGGGCGGCCTTATAGGGGTGAAATTACTTTCTAGTGTCCATGAGTCTTTTGGCAGCATAACCGTTTGCACAAGTTTCCAAATGGGAAGGAGTTTAAACCAAAAGATGTTTTTTGAGATGGAAGGTGGATTTCTATCTGCTTTAAACCCAATACTGTTTTCAAACTCATATGTGCAGTAATAAGATGGTACACCAGCACACTTTGGGAACCAAAAAAGTGATACCAGCCCCATCCATTGTATTGCAACGTTCCCTGTAGCAATAGATTTGTACTTTGGTTGCCATATTGCACAGCTAAGTTCTGGGCTGCATTCTGCAGGTGCAAGAATTATTCAAATAGAGCTGGCATGATCACAGGCTTCGCTTGTAATGCAATATCTCCCAAAGTCTTGCAAGAAGTTGTATTTTCGTTCTTGGGTCTACAGAATACAGGCCTGGTTGGAGCGATGTAGACTTGTTTCCTGCACTGATGTGTTAATGTTCAGATCTGAAAACTGTTTGTTGTGTAGCCTAAGCATTTCACACTTCTTCTGGTGACTGCTGTGTGACACACAACCAAACTAAAACTTTGTAATCTCTTTCTAAGGTCACAATTGTGACATGCTGAAATCAGCATGATTGTATATCCTTGTTCATGTTTTATCTTGAAGGCAAGCTTATTTACCAAAGTTAATGTACTTAGTTTAAGTTAACTGAGTGCCATGTTGGCAGGTCAAAAATGGCTTCGAAGGCAGCTTAAATTAATAAGAATGTAATGGTTTATTAATCCAAATACAACTACTTTGAGCTCCATTCAAACACAGTATAGTCATAAAAAACATGAAGTCATGGTAACTTGCCTTATCTCAGGTGAAATCTGATTTCCTGCTAAACAAATTTTTTTTAAAATAAGTTTTTATTTGTTTGGTATGAGAAGAAGGATTGTTTTGCCTGGGATTTGCATTTTCAGGTTCATAAATTCTTAATAAAGTTGTTTTTGTCTTTATTTCAGTGCACCGGCAACCTTTGACCTACCTGCGAATTAACAGTATAGACTTGACACCCCTGAATGAAGAGATAGACTGAACCAGCTATGTGGAACAACAATCGACTAGTGATTCATCCAAGTCATGTGTTAAGGCGACAGTAGTTTTTTCCAACACTGACTGTAAACGTCGTGTTCCCTCAGGAATACATGAATTCCAGGGTACGCTCAATTCATTTTTGTATAGGTTTTCGCTGCTGCAGAGTTGAAATGTGTGTCTTGTTGCCATGCAGGCTACACTTAAGTGTTGGCTGTTGTCTGGAATGTTTTTCTCTACTGTCCAGTTTATTTTGAATAAGGTACCTTTAGTGTTAATTAATTCCTGAAGGAGTATCCCCATTCACCAAGTGGGGCTCTACATGTACCACCATGACACAATATATAGGGGGACGTGCTGTAAAATAAAGTCTTTTTAAGGAGCAAAAACTACGGCCAAATAACTTACAACCGACTTCTTGATATTTGCCAGTCCAATTCAGTGAATGGTGTACTGGGGATTTCCGAAAGAACCTCCTCCATGAAAAAGCCCTCATGGGACCCTTGTTTAGTACCACTAAGAATCATCATTCCCCACCAACGACCTATATTCTATCTAATAATGCTGCTTGTAGTTCCCTATTTTTCTTTCAATGACATTATTGCGTCACACATTGAATTTGTTGTGGGAGAGGTGTATTATGTTTTCAAGTGAAACTATTTTCAGCATCTTGCTTGGGTATTGGTTGCCAAAAAAGTTTAGCTACGCCTCTGTTGTCCATTGCCTTGTTGAACTGCACTGTTTGTAGGAATGTGAATAATGAATAATTGCACTCCTGGTATTTTTATATGAGAAATGAATTGAAAATTGTCATCTGTCTAAAGAGAAAGGATCAAACTAAAAAGCCCGATATCTAGTTCACTTTACCAGCGTTTCTTAAACAACTGTCGGGTTTTAATCAATTTTTGAAAATAAAGTGAGGTCATCTTTGTTTTGTAAAAATAAGTGGTAAACTTGGTGTGTATGTTATTTATTCGTTCATAATCATAACAGGGAATTTGTTAGAGGTTAAGAACTGGTAGCCTTTGTTTGATTGTCAGTCATGATGTCAGGTGGTTGAGTGACAACCTCCAACAGCGTTGAGTGTATGGTACTTTCACTCGGAAGTGGGCCAGCCACTAACCTAAGTCTATTGTTAGAATGCACACAAGCATGCGCATACACATATTTGATATTAATGCTTTCTGGGGAAATGCTATACAATTATTATACCCAGGTTCTCATTCAATCCCTTGCATGCATCCACTGCTAAGACTGAGCTCAGAAGTGAAAAATACACTTTTTATGCAAAGCTCAATGGTCCGTCAGTAAAACCAGGAATTGAATCCAAAATTCTGGAGCTCGAACCATTAGCTCAATTTTCATTTGAGGAATAGTTTTAAATACCCGTCTATCTGTGCTTCGCTGGACACAAATTAACTGTTTTGGTTTCGTAGGGGTAAATAAAACTTAGTGTTGTGGGCCTATGGTTGAATCTAGCGATAAACTTTCAACTCCAGTATGTTTCTCATTGGCTGCACTGCTTGTGAACAGTTGCTATGAATCCTGTTCCAGCTGTTTGCATTCGAGAACTCCAATGGAGGTTGTGGAAGAATGACTGTCTAGTTGTATCACTGTTTTCTGGAATCGTAAACGCCGAATATTGACTGTCGTTGTCTGTACGTCGCTTTGGTGGAAGAACTTGTCACAAATTTAAGGATGAAACGACAGGGAGGCGCGATGGCATAGCAATATTCTCGCTTTAGGAGAACAAAAAGTTGTAAACACATGTTTCAAAGATTGTTCATGTGTAAAGCAAAAAACACTGACACCTGTTCACATTGCGTCAAAAAGCCTTTCATCGAAAATAAAACCCCTTCTTGCTTCCGATCATATTTAACTTAGGGCGAATAATGCTGTGTTTGTTACACATCAGTTCATTTTTGTTGGACTTTACAGACAACATTTTGGTCATGTAAACTGCTGTTCCGTGATATCCCGTAAGCTACGTACACTGTATGTAGTGCATGAAGTGGATCAATTGGAGGTAAATCGTTCCCAGCATTTAACGAGTTTTGCATTTTCGACCTCCTGCATTGAGGAAGTATTAAAAAACATGAAATAACGCAGAGTAACACTAAAGTTGTAATTTGCCCAGTTTAGCTGACGAACAAGAACGCCAAAACAAAGTGCGACTCGAGAAAACCCTTTACTAGATTTTATTGAGGTTGGCCAACTCTAAAGTTCGACATCAAAACGAGGCTGCTCGCATTACCTATGTCTTGAGTTGCCGGTGTCGCGTGAAATTTCTTCCCCGTGAAATTTCTTCCCAAATGAAGACGGCAAAGCACAGCTATAAAATAAGCCTAAAAATATAAATTCACTACGTGTGTGATAATGTAACGATTTTAGTCAATTGCCATTGTTATGTTAGACATTGGTAAATGAATTATAATTAGATTTACTTCAATTCAGTCGCCGGTCAGTAGGGGAAAGTTACTGGTTTCGTACCACATTGAAATGTTGTCCAATTGGCTTTTATTGGAAACCACAGTGCAGAGCTCAACATCAAAGCTTCAAATCGAGTTTATGTCAATAAAAACAGGCTGTTGCAATTTTCATTACTTCGTTGGCCTTTTTCTGCATGTTTCTCAGTTTTTACAAAAGGGGGCAGCATATGACGA
>NMRA01000476.1:102910-133845 GCA_002633005.1 Phoronis australis
GGCAGAGAAAACTGAGACTGTTGGGCTCTGGAAATGAAAAAATATTATACCCCTATGGATATGGAATTGTGTGGTATTCAAAAGGCGTGGGTAATGAGCTTCGATTTTTAAAAGAATTTCGACAGCGTTGTATAGATATAGAAAATCAAATGTGGCAAGAAGCTGTAAATTAGATACAAAGCAATTTTTCAAATTACATCTTAAAAGGAAAATATTAGACATAGAGAAACCGTGTATGAGGTCTCCACTGGTGCATATTTGATGCACAAATCATTCGCTGATGATAGAATGATAGAGCTGGGACAACATTTTGAATGCTGAGAGAAGTTAAACTTCGTTCAAGTTGTGACATTCGAAAAATTGAAAACAAGTACCTGAACAAGTACTTAATTGTGTCCCCAGGCCTTAGAATTAGTTTTAAGATTCCAGTTGTCTCTTGAGAACTGTCCATATATTTTTCGAAAGTTATGCAAGCAAATGAAGAGATGTAAGTGAAAAGAAATGTTGTGAAGTTCATGCTTTTGCTAATAAGTGTAAATTGTCTGTACTAAAGGATGATCGAATGTGAACATAATAATGAGGATGAGCTCCACAAAGCCATTGTTTCTGGAACCATTCTGCTTGCGGAACAAATCCGCAACAGTCACATTGATCAACTAATTATTGTTAGGATTGTCATGTTGATACTTTCAAGTGGTATTGAGAATGTGATGCATTTTAACTTTATTGGGCAAAACAAAAACCCCGCAAAACCCTTCTGTGTGGAAAATCGTTCCGCATGCGAAACGGTTCCGCAACTCACATTTATGTAATAATTATTGTTAGGGTAGAAATTCTGATACATTCATGTTTATGCTTTTTGCACATTAAGATTTGAATATTTCCTGGCTTGTGTTAAACTCTACCATGAGCGGTTAAAGGGCATAATCAAAATGTCAATTTTTCCCGAGTCAGCTTGAGGTAGGTTTCTACAACACAAACCATTCAGCAAGTTCCCCACTGATTAATTATGGTTCATGTTGACACATTGATATGTCCATGTGTTATTGACAATTTTAATTCGCAAGCATCAATTTAAAAAAATGTGAGCTCCACAAAACCATTGTTTGTGGAACGGTTCCGTAACCGTCATATTGACCACCTAATTATTGTCAGGATTGTCAGATTTATACTTTCAAGTGGCTTTGATAATAGAATGCATTTTAAGTTCATTGGGCAGAACAAATACCCCACAAAACCATTCTGTTTGGGAAAACGCTCCCCATGCGGAATGATTCCCCTTACTGAACGGTTCCGCAACTGTCACTTTTATTAATAAATTATTGTCAGGTTTGAAATTCTGATACTTTTATGTTTAGTGCTTGTTGCACGTTAAGATTTGAATATTTTGTGACTTGTTCTAAGTAAGGTTCTACTTAAAGTGGCAAAATGGCATAGACAAGAAGTCAATTTTTCCCAGAGTCTGTTAGAGGTAGGTTTCTGCATCACAAATCATTCAGCAAGTTCACCACTGATAAATCATTGTTTTTGATGACACATTGACATTCTCATATACTATTGAGAATGGAGTATATTTCAACTGAAATGTGCAAGAAATTTTTTTTTTAAAAATTGTGAGGATCACAAAAGTATTGTTAGCGGAATGGTTCCACATGCGGAACGGTTCCGCAACTGTCACATTGATCTACTAATTACTGTTAGGATTGTCACATCGAAAGTTTTAAGTGGCATTGATAATGGAATACATTTCAAGTTGATTGGTGAAAACGAATACCCCGTAAAACCATTTTGTTTGGGAAATCGCTCCCCATGCAGAAGGGTTCCGTATGCGGAACGGTTCCGCAACTGTCACTTTTATTAATTAACTATTGTTGGGGGAGAAATTCTGATACTTTTATGTTTAATGCTTTTACCACATTAAGATTTGAATATTTCGTGGCTTGTGTTAAGGTTCTACCGAAAGTGGTAAAATGGCATAGGCAAGATGTCAATTTTCCCCCCAAGTCTGCTTGAGGTAGGTTTCTGGATCACAAATCATGCAGCAAGTTCCCCACTGGTTAATCATTGTTCATGTTGACACATTGATATTCTCATATACTATTGAGAATAGAATATATTTGAACTGAAATGTGCAAGAAAAATTTTTTGTAAAAATTGTGAGGATCAGAAAAGTATTGTTTGCGGAATGGTTCCGCATGCGGAACGGTTCCGCAACTGTCACATTGATCAACTTATTTCTGTTAGGATTGTCATATCGAAGGTTTCAAGTGGCATTGATAATGGAATGCATTTTAAGATGATTGGTGGAAACAAATACCCCATAAAACCATTTTGTTTGGGAAATCGCTCCCCATGCGGAACGGTTCCGAAACTGTCACTTTTATTAATTAACTATTGTTGGGGTAGATATTCTGATACTTTTATGTTTAATGCTTGTTCCACATTAAGATTCGAATTTTTCGTGGCTTGTGTTCAGGTTCTGCCAAAAGCGGTAAAATGGCATAGACAAGATGTCAATTTTTCGCGAGTCTGCTTGAGGTAGGTTTCTGCATCACAATCCATTCAGCAAGTTCCCCACTGACCAATTATTGTTCATGTTGACACATTGCTATTTCCATATGCTATTGAGAATAGAGTATATTTCAACTGAAATGTGCAGGAAATTTTTTTTTAAACTTGTGAGGATCACAAAAGTATTGTTTGCGAACGGTTCCGCATGCGGAACGGTCCCGCAACTATCACATTTATTAATTAATTATTGTTAGGGTAGAAATTCTGATACTTTTATGTTTTATGCTTGTACGTTAAGATTTGAATATTTCATGGCTTGTGTTATGGTTCTGCCAAAAGCGGTAAAATGGCATAGACAAGATGTCAATTTTTCGCGAGTCTGCTTGAGGTAGGTTTCAGCATCACAAACCATTCAGCAAGTTCCCTACTGATCAATCATTGCTCATGTTGACACATTGATATTTCCACATGCTATTGAGAATAGAGTATATTTCAACTGAAATGTGCAAGAAAATTTTTTTAAAACTTGTGAGGATCACAAAAGTATTGTTTGCAGAACGGTTCCGCATGCGGAACGGTTCCGCAACTGTCACATTGATCTACTAATTACTGTTAGGATTGCCACATCGATACTTTCAAGTGGCATTGATATTGTAATGTATTTTAAGTTGATTGGTGAAATCAAATACCCTGCAAAACCATTCTGTTTGGGAAATCGCTGCCCATACAGAACGGTTCCGCATGCGGAATGGTTCCGCAGCTGTCACATTGATCAAGTAATTATTATTAGGATTGTCACATTGATACTTTCAAGTGGTATTGATTATGGAATGCATTTTAACTTTATTGGTCATGAGAATTTAAAAAATTGTGTTCTCCAAAAAACTATTCTGTTTGCGGAACCGTTCCGCATGTGGAACCCTTCTGCAACCGTCACATTGATTAATATATTATTTAGAGTGGGCACATTATACTCTCAAGTACTATTGAGAATGGAATGTAATTCATGTTTATTGGGCCTGGAGAAAATTAAAAAATTTAGTCCTGTGCTAAACTTTTCTCTTTGCGAGACCCGATCTGGACCTTTCACATTGATTTTTAAAAATAAATTATTATTTTGATTATTATTCCACAAAATATACATAATATTTCTCAAGTCACAGAATTACACAAAACTTGCGCAGTGCGTAATATTCCGCAAAATCTGCGTAATATTCCGCAAAATCTGCGTAACATTCCGCGAAATCTGCGGAATATTCCGCAAGGCAAAAATTGAACTTCTAATTAAGAAAATGCTAATTGAGGAAATAAAAATGTAACATTGTAAACATGTTTAGGATAAGGTATAGATTTGTTACATACCATTTTCTATGGCCCTAAGTGGATATTAAAAAAGTGCGGAACCGTTCCGCACACTTTGAGACTAAATAATGTTGTGTCATTTGAGAAATTATCGCCTTTATTTCAGTGTTTTCTTGGTAATAAAAAGGACCTGCAAAACCCGGTGACACAAACCATATTATAACACAGAAGAAACTATGAAAAAAGTATAAGCCGTGATTTTCACTAAAAAGTATAAAGTGACAGCACTGAGAAGGGGACCTGATAGTGGACAATGTTTACAAATAACAGTCAGCAAGTCTTCTCCGCGCGTGAGCATCTTGAGACAGCACAGCTAGACAGTCTCGAGACAGCACAGCTAGACAGTCTCGACACGTTTCTTGAATTGAGTTCGATTTCGTTTGAATGAACGTGGGCATGGAATTTGCTGCCGAAGATGGGTCCGATTAAGAAGTTGTTTGCATGTCCTTCCGACTAGAAGTGCGTACAGTTGCGACACCGCATTTGTCAACCATAATCTTGGTCACCTTCACGGAATTCCGGCATTGTTTGGTTGGCGCGCGTTTGATTGTTTCAGTGTTTTTCAGACAATAAAACGTAAGGCGTATGGACTTTTAATTTGCACTATTTTGTAATTTGCCTAAGTAATATAAAAAATTACGTACTCGGTGTTATTAACGGAACCAGTCGTGTCATATGAGAAATTAATCTTTTACTCTACTGTGTTTCATATGCTATGTGTTACGTAACGTAAGAGTAGTTAGTCCTAATAACAAACTAGATGTATATAGATTATTGCATGGCGAAGTCGTTATCCCCCGTTATCCAGAGACCGAGTGGATTTTGGAGAATTATCGCCCGAGGGGCGTTAGCCCCGAGGGTGATAATTCTACAAAATCCACGGGGGCTCTAGATAAGGGGTATAACGACTGAGAACATGTAACAATCTATTTATACCACATACTGAATGAGAAACATTGCAATGAATCGATCTACATTTCTCGACTCGTCTCGGCTTTGTAATTACTTTCTATGTCAGACGCCTGAGGTCGGAGGTCGTGACCTTTTAAAAAAAGCCGAGCTATTTTTGTCAAATAATGCCTTTACTCAAAAGCAATTGAACAAGAGCAACGCAGAGCGTTGAAATGCGCCCACAATTGCACCGTATACGGTATCCTTCTAGGGTTGTCTATTGGTACCATAAAGTGGCCAGTAGAGGGCATATATGTAATAAGTTGTACTTTGCAAAATGGAAAGGCTGGGGGCAAAATGTGAGTGGTCTTCATAATACAAGCACATCCTATACATCAGTTGCTTAAAGCACCACAGAAACATAGAATTAAAAACAAATTTACCAACATATGAGATTAGCACAGCATTAGAATGCCAGAAACAAATTTCTACTTGGAACTTTTCCTTCATAGCCACGAAGTAACACAAAGTGTACACCTGAAGACCTATGAAAATACAGAGGTCAATGTAAAATACTAAAATTGCCACTGGAGGCATACCGGTAGTCAGAATCATCCTAAAGTCGTCATCGTCCGCTGTCAACATCACATAATTACACCTGCTAAATTTAGTAAAGAACCAGCAAACGGTTTGGGAGATACGGCCATGGGTGCAAAAAAAATGCCATTAGGAGGCGCCACAGTAATCAAAGTCATGGGAAATTCAGCGTCAACCGTCCTCTTCATAGTAAGAACATACATGCCAATTTTCAAAATCATCCTTTGAGCGGTTTGGTTGATAGAGGGGTGGACGCAAAAATACAGACTCGAAAACAGTAAAAATGGCCACTAGGTGGCGCAAACTAAGTCGAATCCATCTGAAAACGGGAGGATAGCGTCACCTCACTAATAGGTGCCTACATACCAAATTTCATGAAAATCCGTTCAGGACTTTTGAAGATACAAAGGTAAGCGTAAAAAACTAAAATTGCCACTAGGGGGCACACCGGTAGTCGGATCCGTACAAAAGTCGTCATCTTCCGTTGTTAACATCATATAAATATACTTAAACAATTTCGTAAAGATCCTGCTAACGGCTTAGGAGATACAGCCATAGGCGCAAAAAAACAAAACTGCCACTAGGAGGCGCCACAGTAGTCGAAATCATCGGAAAATCATCGTCAACCGTCCTCTACATAGTAAGCATATACATGCCAAGTTTCGCAATCATCCTTTGAGCGGTTTGGTTGATAGAGGGGTGGACGCANTCGACCGGGAAATTATCGTCTGCTATAGTAGGTTACCACTGGTAACTGAATATAATTCTGAAGTCAAAGATCCTGACGACACGATATCCGCATTTAAACTGTAGATCGGTGATTTACAAGTAAGAGGACGTGAGAGAAAATTTTCACTGAATTAAGATATCATTTTTATGGAAATTATGTGTCTTATTTTTCGTAGCGTATAAGTACAGTACAATGCGGTTTGTTGAACATGCGATTATTGCGCGTGCTCATTTAAGTATTCTATTTTCAATCTTGATGACGTCAGTGTGTAGTGGAAAAGTCGACGACCAGCAATTTCAAGGTCCCGGGTTCGACTCCGTCCTTGGTTTCCCGCCAAATCGTTATCTCACCAGTGAGATAACTTTATGGTTTATTACACGGTTGTATCTGCCATTTGACGCTAATTTTGTGGTATAAAATTATTTATACCACAATATTAGCCTCGAATGGCAGATACAACTGTGCAATAACCCATAAAGTTATCTCACCAGTGAGATAACATTTTGGCGGGAAACCGAGGCCGGATTCGAACGCGGGCGTCAACAGTTGCGAGTCGCCGACTTTACCACTGCACCACTCAGCGGCTGACGTCATCGAACGTGAAAAAAGAATACTTAAATGAGCACGCGCAATAATCGTGGATTTTGTAGAATTATCACCCTCGGGGCTGACGCCCCTCGGGCGATAATTCTACAAAATCCACTCGGGCTCTAGATAAGGGGGATAACGACTTCGTCATGTAATAATCTATATTTATTACAAGAACATGAATACCTATTATTTAATGATGAGAAAAAATATTAGAGAAGGTCCGCACTGTTGCTAAATGTAATGTTGTTTATGAGTTTACTTGTCCGACGGTCGAATGTTTTCGTCTTCATCGGAAACAAAATTACATTGGGCACACAGTGTGTTCCTTGTCGCGACGACTTTCAATGCATTTACAAAACGGCTCCATAAAAGACCATTTTCAAAACTTTCATGGTCGCAAGATAACTCGTCAGGAGGTTGTCGACAATACAGTCATTAGATACTTTGAAAATGATGTGCACAGGTTACGAACATTAGAGTCGCTTCTAATAATGCTTGAAAACCCCAGTTTGAATAAGCAGCTAACTGGAACTCGAAGGAATCTATCATTATTTAGGTGATCTGTAGATTATGTTGCACAGCAACGTATGTATATTGATATATGTATGTTTTTATCGTCATAGTTGCGCATGCCAACTTCACGTGTCATTTCTGATGTGCGTTTCACTGTGAACTAGTTGTAAATAGAAGCCTGAAGATGAGATATGTGTCTCGAAAAATCGCTTTTTAAATTATGTTACCTATTGATGTCGCTTGGATTTTTATTGCACTGTTGTGATGTAAAGTCAAGATCTCTATTAAGAAAGTTTGAAAGAACTGAAATTAAACTCGTAAAAACAGATCAAAGTCGTGTCTTCAATAAAATATGTATATCTACATATGTATATGTATATTATATGTATATGTTTATGTATATGTATATAACATACACAATCGCTGGACTTATTTCTTTATAGCCTCGGTACCAGCCTATATACAAAATTTCACAAAAAATCCTCCAGGAATTTTTAAGATACAGAGAAAAACGAAAACAAAAATCCCACTAGGGGCACGGCCTTTGTTGGACCCAGCCTGACCGTCGACCGTTGACAACTTCATATAAATACACATGCCAACTTTAATAAGAATACTGCAGGTGGTTTAGGAGATACTGTCATGGATGCAAAAAAAAACAAAATGTCACTAGGGGGCGTCATAGTAGTTGGTGCCTTCCGAAAATCATCGCGATCTGTTACGGCAAAATTACACTTTTTGATGACAGCGTGGATACTTTTTTCAATTTGGGTGAGTGGCAGCACTGCCTTCTGGTCATAGTCCTGGATCAAGCAGATATTACGGAAAGCCACAGTTTAGTTGATGCCACAATAGGCGTAGCTGCATGAAGGTGCATTAGGTAGTTTGTACACGTAGTAGCCTTGACTGCACTTGACGATTTTTACAAACACAGTTGTACTGTAGCACATGTTCCCTGAGTATAATGGGCATACTGGGACCGACGTAATGACGTTTACTTGATCGGGGTGTGTTCCGAGTATGTACATTTTTGCGTGAGTTCCACAGCTTGAACTTTTGTCAGCGTCCTGCAAGGAATACAAAAACTACGAAATATGATTTACAGTAAAGTACGAGTTAATGAAGCGATTAATGTAATGGTTGCTTTGAAAACAAAGGGCAAAATAAAACCCAATTTTTATGGATAAGGAAGTGATTATCGTTCGGGTCAAAAGTTGCCAGGTAGTGGAGACTTTCATTTTTTGTGAACTCTGGCTAATAAAAATATGTTCAAGTTTGGAAAATATCCTTAATATGACTACAGTAACAGTGTTCCTCGGAATTCAATAACTTTAATTAGACGAGAACAAGCAATTAACACGAAGAGCGGTTACCAACACACTGAGTGATTTTCTATACCGTACCAAGGGATTCGGGAACATGGCGCGTACATCAGCTAGTTCCCACATTCGGGTTCCTGCTGCGCCCTCGAAACGGTACCAACCGTGTACGAAGCCAGATTGATCACACCTGATTTTGTTATCGCTATTGTTCACGTGTCTCCAATCATCGGTAAGTGACGTGTAGCCTGTGGAAGAAGGGAGATACAGATATCTTCTAGAGTTCTTTCTGCAGTTAGTGTCAGGACATTAAATTGACATTAGTGTATTCGCCCGCTGTTCCATTTTAAGATCAAAATGTTTCTTGTTGTTTTTAAGAGGCCTGGAACGCGAAAAACAGACTAAATTGCATTATTCAAAGTGGTTCTCCGCCACTGAAACAGAATTCAACGTGCTTGACAGATATATTTACGGTTTGATCTTAAAGGTTTTGAATGTCTGTAGATGTCAGGGCATTTTTCTTTTAGTTTCAAATTTCAGAAAAACGATCTGTCCAATGCTTGTCACTTCGTTGATTATTCTCAGACAAGGCAAAGCACTTGTCCTCATTTGGTATGGCAAGACGTAGACGTAGCACAGTTCCCTAATATAGAAAATGTGACCTTTGGCATTTGATGTCAACAAAACAAAGGCAACTTTAGGCAGTCCGACTAAGAGGAAATTGGTGTTTAAAATTAATTGCAAAGTGCAATAACACATGAGAATCTAGCGTTAACATCCATCTTGACAGTCAGCTGTTTGTCGAATGGCTGTGAGCACTTGGTCGCACTTATCATAAGTGGGAGGGAGGCTAGAAACTGCGGTGAATACAGATTTTTTCCTTTCACACGTACATGTACTTCAAAAATGATCAATTTTGTGAGGTTTTGTGGAAATTTCCTCTCAGGGGGAAGTGTGTAACTTTCTAGTAGAAGGTGCGAGATAGTACTTTCGTCTGGGATTGTTTAGAAGATATTTTTGACGAGCTTTCGCGTTCCGTGACTCTTTAAACAGTACACACCATGGAATTTTGCACATTTTGAATTACCGGTGGCCACAGACTAAATGTATGACGTAAAATTTAGCTAAACCCATGTTTATTTTGTGTAATTAGCTCGAAATTTTGATTTTTCTTTCAATTTTGCCAATTTTCACATTTCCCGCCATGTGACGTCATGGGTTGAACACAAGAGATCAGTGACCAGCATTGAACAATGGCGGAGAGCAGTGAATTTGAAAGCGACGACGATTATGAGCAAGAATTAAATAAATACTATGAAGAAACGTACGGGAATGGTGGCCAGGATGAGGAAATGGGGTTGCACGAAAGCGAGAACAAGTTTGATGTCCTTCCGGCTGCGTACTTTTCTACTTTGAGCCTTACGAACTGGATCCTCCCGCGAGAGAAGCGGCCTCGGGCTCGGCGAGTCAACCCAGTCATCCAACAGACGATCCTGAATTAAGAGCCGATGTTTCTGAATGATAAATATTGTCCTTTATTGAACCAGGCCTTCATCGTAACATCTCCTGTGACTGGAGTTGAAACACGAGTCCTCAAAGTGGGCAAAACACAGAGTGGCCCCGGACCGAATCGCTTGGTCCACGATGAGGTCCCACACTCTCGTTCGGCGCACGAAGCGATGTCACTTCAGCGCAACTTTGGTGTCCTTCGGAACACCGAGACGTTCTCCGCCTGTCTGCTGTTGCTGCAGCCTCCGGCAACATATCTTTTGATCCCTCTACGAACCTTCTCGACGCTAAATGTACTTTGCTTTCACTTCACTCTATACACATTGTCTCTGATCCGAACAGTATGGCGAACGACTTGGGTTCAACCCATGACGTTGTACATAATTATTATTTTTTTCAATTTTTGCGTGTTACTTTATGAGCTGTGCACTAAAGGCACTGAAATCAAGTAAGATATAATAATAAAAATTATTTTGAGGTACTAGAGTCATGTTGTGTACACTTTAAGGTTCCTGTAACAAAGCCTACTAAATGAAAAAGAACATAGAAACGAAGCGTCTGTAGCGGAAAAGTTTTCACAGTACCTGCAGTCGACTACAATCTATTTATTGTCAGTGACTGAATTTCTCGATAACTTAATACAAAGCACCCAAGCTTCCTTTGCTAATTTTGGACTCAAGCACAAAAATCTGACTACAGCATGGATGTAGTTCGGCACTGATTGGAATCAGTATAAAATGGACACCAAGATTTTCTGCGTAATAACTTACTTGTACAGCTGTTTGGGGGAGGTGGGGTCGTAGTTGTTGTGGCTGCAAGGGAAATCACATGTGCTTGAACAAAAATATATCAAACTTTTATCAGTCAAACATCAACTATTCATTATGTAATCACCTCATCATCAAATCGCTAAAAATACATTTAATATTGCAATAACTTATTATTCACCTCGACGTGTCCAATGCAGACAATAATCAAGATGCCTATAGAACATATCCGAACGAGCACTCCTAAAAGAACGCTCGTAGGCACACAGGGACAATGGAAGGACTATGGTTTTATTTTATAGAATCGTCCGCTATGTGAAAACGAAAAGGGAATGAGTTTGTCTTCAAAATGTTTTTCTTTTCTGTTAACGACAATTCAGACTGTAGTTTACATCAGGTTCTCATTTTAAACATTTTCCGTTAACCAACTCAAAGCTGTAGGCCCAAAAACAAAGAAATTCAATACAGAGTTACAACAAAAGCAGGGATGGCATAGTAATCAGTTTAAACTGTTGCAGAATCGGAAGCAACAACAATTCAAAGCAGAAGTGATAATAATGATGGTTGCGTACGAAAAAATCGAATTGCTCACGTATTTTAAGATGATAACCATTAGAGTCGCTGTCAATAACGTCAAAGCAGTGTCCCGGAGGCTTATCTTCAGGCATCGTCGCTCTGAATATAACGATATATGTGGGAATTTGTGTCAGTGTTCCCGGATCCGTGTAGTTGAGAATAAAGGTCTGAAGATGTGGGACGGAAACATGTTGCGATTAAAAACGGTTGTTTTTTTATTAAAATTCATTTTGTATCATGTTGGCAGAGTTAGGAAATCATTCCACAGTATACAGTTAAATTTGGATTCATGAATACGCAAACTGGCAATCCCAAGCTTACCTACGGCTTTTGTTTTCAAGGGCTTGGTTTCCGTGCTGTTTTATTCACCGTATTATTTCTTCAGATAAATGTCATCACCTGATCGTAATTTTGACGTGTCCAATTCATTCACGACCGATGAAATAAATCAAATATAGCTCATCATGTATGACATTAAATTCTACTTTCAATACACGGATTTCCAACCTTGTTTACTGACTAGAATCGCGACGACTTTTTCTGAGCGGTTTTCTGCACGATTTTCTGGGAGATTTTCGTTCACACCAAAAGCGGTAAGCCCTGCGGAAAAACAAAGAGGTTGCCCTTTGCCGCCCTTGCAAAAAGTTATTATCATAATCAGTATTTTAATAGAAAAAAATTATAGATTTCTGGAACTCATGATGTTAACCCAAAGTTCACAAGTAATTTCTATTATCACCATCCATTCCTGTTACACGAACTGTACAAAATTGACGGTTGCCTTTCGTTACAGGGAAAACGATAACATTTAGGCCTTGATGCGTAAAGCAAAAGAGGTCTAAAAATCAAGTCTCGTTCCACTAATTCGCTAACTACATTTTGAAGTAGTTTCTGGTTTATGAAATGCTTGCGTCCCTGTCGTCCCAAGCCCCCTTTGAGCAGACAGCCTTTGAATTTCAATGCCGAGATGATTAGCATCAAACAGCTTATTATTTAAAATGACTTATTCTTATTAAAATGACATAGGCAAAAAATTAAATTTCAAGCCTCAAACGCGAGCCCTCCTATTAATATAGGAGGGCCCGCCGAAAGGTGGCTAATGAGCGGGTTCCTATATTAATATAGAGGTCCCCGCACTTCGACCCCCCTTCGGCGAGACCTTCTATATTAATATAGGGGGCCTCGCTTTTGAGGTCCGAAATGCAATTTTTTGCCTATGTCATTTTAATAAGAATAAGTCATTTTAAATAATAAGCTGTTATCAGTGCCAGATTACCTGTCAAACCGTCAAATCATGAGACCCTGGGACGCGGAGGGGGGGGGAGGGGTCTCGAAAATATGGCGGCCAGCTAGCTTTATGAAGACTAGCCTTGCTTCAAATATACAACTGTCCACTGATGTGGATTAAAAATCTAAATGAAGTCTGAAATAAAATTGGTGTCACTAAAAATAAACTGAGTGGTGGTAAAAATTGTTCAACAGCTCTTTGGACGCCAGATACTAATGTTGCAGCCATAGACAGCATAATGTGATTTCTATGGTTGCAGCCTTTTCCTCAAGACTCAAGATAACGACAATCGACTTAGCCCGATGAGCTATATAAACACTTTAACAAAAGTTTGTAAATTTGTGTTCGCTCGCTCGTGTGTTTATTATTTTTAGTTTAACGAAACCATATTGCATACCAATGAAAAGCTCAGCCATTCCCCTTTCCAACGATATCACATTTCACCGATAAATGTTTATAGTGTTTAGTAATTTTGCGGCGCCAAAGAGAGCTTAGTATCAAAGTGAATATTTCAAATTCAGTTGGTGCTAAATATGTGTTCAAGCTTGAACATTCAGCTTTTTCAGTAGTATTTACATTATTGGTTCCATGATAATAAAAACTTATGACAGCTTAGCAACATTTTATTTATTGAACAACTGATGTCCACCACGAACTCAATACTGTCACAGATAATGAGACCACTTTCAAAATTTCGAACAAGACTGAAACAAATAAAGTTTGAGGCATTATGAACTAGACACGTAATCGATTTGAATTAGGTGTAGAGCGTTAACATGAATTTTCATAGCAAATTTCAAAAATGTAATTGTAAGAAAGTTTCGGATGGTGTAGCAGGTTATGACTTGACCAGAAAGTTTCGTTTTATCTGTGTGTACATTGTCATTATGTAATTATTTGAGTTGAATGTTATCAAATAAATTAATTAGATATAAAGTTACACTGCTTAAGAAAACAAGTCTCCCAAAAGCGTGAAAAAGCAATTTCTTAGTAAAACTGAAGAGTCAAGGATGCTGCAAATACCGGAAGATTCTTAATTTTGAAATATTATCGATAAAGCATTGTCTTTTTAAGTTATAATTTTCTGATGAATTAAAAATGGTTGTGCACATTTTAGTATGGAAAGTTCAGCAGGAAAACTTCTGTTGTGTCATCACACGTTTGTGGCATGACTTTAAATGGCCGCAAACTCAGTCTCCAGGGACTGTATACTTTTATGACCAAGTTGAAAAGACTATTACCAGGAAGACATTCTTTCAGAAATTAGCAGGAAGACATCACCACAATCTAATGTCTTCCTGCTATTCGCCACTCACATTGTGCGCTATTATCCTGGTAATGAAAACGGATGTCTTGTTTCATAATAAATCACTTTAAGTTATCTTAACACCACCAGCTTTTAATGTTTTGAAAATCGTTTTATCGAAGCACAACACAATGTTTTGCAATTGTCAGATCTTGATTTACTTGTCTCAAAGAATAAAACTAAAATTAGAGCCAGTTGTAGAACGTGCTAAACTACAGCGCCTTCATTCACGTCGAAGTAGGGGTTTGTTTTCACTAGGTGGCGAATTAGTGGAAGAGACTGTCATGCTACAACTCACGCACGAACACCTAATTTTACCAGGAGAGCCTGCTAGCAAGGATCAGATTGGTCTTTGACATCCCGCAGAGATGTCCGTTAGATCTTTTTAAAAACTCGCCCAAAAAGCAAGCAGCTCGACCAAAAAAGCCACGCTGTTTGCCGCTATTGGAATAACCCCCCTCTTTCAAATGAATATTAAGCAATCTAAAGCTTGTTGCTGCAGCGGGACTTGCTGAAAAATAACGATTTTTACGCCTTCCAATGCGAACTGAGTAATCTTTACTTTGGACCTTCGAGTGGCGCTTTCTGGCTCGCTGGTTCCCTGCGTGTCTGCTAGGAGGGGGACAAAGCGCCGCCTACACTGAAAAGTGGGTAGCACTATGGAAGAACATAACTTTCAATCATTGTGCATTCTTTCACAGTTCTTCGAAAGATAGCACTGTAGAATGTTGTTTAACATGGCTTCTCATTGGTTAAAGTAATGAAGCCGACGTCATAACATTCAGTCATTCCCATTGGCTGAAATCTGGGAAAGCCCTTTCAGTTTACTGTTACGTAGTATGGCGATCACATTTGACCTGAATCAGTTGCAATTTATTAAAACGGACAGAGGTCGAAGTAAACAAAATCAACTTGAGGGAACCCCGATCCAATGGCTTAAGACCAAACAAGTACAGCGCATAAAGATGAGTGTAAGTGGTGGCGATGTGATCGTTATACTTTTGACCAAGCCATGCGCACTGATACCCACACACGGAATTTCGTGTGTCGTTCATCATGTTTCCACAGGGCCACTTTTCTTTATAGATGGCACTGTGTCAGAGGGTAATAACATGGGGACTTCCCTTCCCCTAGCGGACACGCAGGAAGCTAGCGAGCGAGTGACGCAGCAGCGTACTAAAATTTTAACTTGTTTTCCCGGATATAGATCACAATAGAAGGAAATGTGTTTACCAGTTTCATAGAACTCTAGACACATCAATTCTACAATTCTATACCAATTCTAAACTTAACATTTATAAACAGCAACTTGACAAAAACAGATCTTACTTTCAAACCGTCAACCAAAATTGAGAAAATAGCCACAATTTTATCGAAAAAGCACAGCCGTTCGACGTTCTCGACCGGGGACTCGACGAGCTGACTTCACATGTGATCCGAGGCCTAACTAAGACTGAAAATTTCACCTATGACCTGAGTGTCGTCTTCGCACCCATCTCCATGATTGTCTTCATCATACTTTTCAAGCTCGCTATCTAAGTCTTCGTAATTTACAAAATCACTACTATCCGCCATTGCATATATACTGCCAAATGACCAACGTCTACCACTGATGACATTACGTAGAGGGAAACCAAAAACTCATTAATTTTTCTTTAAAATTCGAATTTCTTCAATTATTTCCCAAAATAAGTGCTTGTTTAGCTTTAACCATGGATAAAAAAGCACTGGGGGCGCTTAAATGAGAAACACACTGCACTTAGTTGCCAAAGACAGAAAAACTGTTTAACCACTTTAGCTCATAAAATCTGTCTCATAATAGTTATTACCACGATCAGACTTGATTTCCGTTACCAAAAAGAACAACAAAATCATGACCGATTCAACAAAAAGGTTTTCAGTTTTCTGGACAAGGCCAAGCTAAAATCGCACATTCCAAAATGGGGGCAACAATTCAGAATAGGACGTATTTAACTCTCAAAGCGCATTGGTTAAAAATTTAAACATTGGCAAGAAGATAGCGGCTAAATGTCCTTTAAGCAAAACATTTTTTTTCGGATACAGGCCCTTACGGGGATATACACTACGTCCAACAACAGAAATATCAATTTGGGATTTGAGAATAATCCAACTCGCATATCTCATTGCACTTACCTGAGGTTGTGGTGGAAGTTGTTGTCGTGGTAGCTATCGAGGTGTTCAATGATGCTAGATGTCTTATGCACTGCACGTACTTTGTTCTAACAAATTCGAGCAGTTTCCTTGACACCTTTATATCGGCTTCCAAATCGACAGACACATCGACAGATCGACGCGCAATGAGCCTCGAAAGCCGAGTCCTTGGTCTGGCATAAGGAAAGCATTCAGTCAATAAGAAATCATCGAAAGCTTTGATTTGTACTTGTAACTTCTGAAGCTCATGCTGCTTTTTTAGGAAGTCAACATGGGTTAGGTCAGGTGCAGTGTAAGCTAAGGCCCACATGCATGTTGACACAACGAAAATAGACAACATTGCTATCAAATTGAAATCAAAACTGAGTAGTTCACGATTTTCGTAAGCTCTATCAAACTGGACTTCACCAGAAAGTGTGTTGTTTTGGGGATCAGACCACTATACATTTCATCGTTTCGGTTTTTATATACGCGATGACAGATGTTCCTCAGCTCGTGCAGATAAAGCATAGCTTCCCGGTTCATTCCAAGTTACTGCGCCCAATCACACATTATTTGTCACGCTGCACCGATTTGAAAGTTAAGTGTCGTTCCACGAGAGCAACAAAAGGTCGACTGTAGGGTCACCGACTTGGATCTTTAAAAAAATTTTTGTTTGTCAATCCATCTTGGTAAGATGTAGTATTCAAAACATTTATTTAAGATATTTGGAGGAATTATATTTGAACAACAGGATCGCTAATACTTTGACTCTAGACTGACCCATTTTTGTTTCGGTTAGGTTTAGGAGCTAAAATAGATTTTAATCGGTATAGCACAAAGGTAATAAAAAATTATACATTGTGTAAGTAGACACAGAACTTCTCTGTTAAAAAAGTTTTTACTATACTTCGAAAAGAAGCAGCCGTAACCGTTGGCAGAGAGCCAAATATCCGTAGATTTGACCAATTTTTGTACTCTGTGCTAGGTGATTTCAAAAAATATTCTGGGTCTATTAACAACTAGTTAATGCAAATGCCCACTACTCCGAAACCAACACTTTTTCGGAAAAAGCTTACTCTAAATATTCCCCAAAACCCGTTCGTTACCCATACTGTCAGATGCCGCTCTTTCTTTGACTTTTCATTCTTGTCTTTGTTGTTTTGATAAATAATGTTTAATATGTGTCGCTTTTATTTACGCTCCTCACAAATATTCAAGACTATACGCAAAGACTTCAGAGTAGTGTCTCTTTGCAGTACGTTACTGAAATGGAAAATGTTAAGTGTTCATGCTAACAGTTCAAGATTTTGTAAAACATCTTTAATAGCAGCTGATATCGTGGTCGCTTTAATGTTCTGTAATTGGACAACTCTTTATGAATTTTGCGAAACTCGTTTATCCACCGCAATCAAAGGAATAATTGCTATTCTTGCTAATATGCATTATATTCGTCATAAATTAGAGAGAAAACTTCCCCAAATCTCTCACGTAACTTTGAATTACCCGGTTTCCCGTTCTGTATGTCATGGCTGAGATTCTTGTAACTGTATGAATCCTGCACTCCCGGCTTTGCACGGAGACGTATCAGTTGCGCATAACTCTGATTCTGTTTGGCTGTGGCCCCTAAATGGTATTCCCTGTCGTGCAAGAAACTATAGTATTATATATGAACGCCCCATCCCCCGCTTATTGTTTATTTTATTGTGATATTTAAAGTGATGGTGGCCTCTTCAGTGATAGCACTGCTTTCCAAGAGGGGCATCAACAAGAAAAACAGTAATATAATACAATAAAGTAATAAAAAACAATTAAATATACGTAACAAAGATACAATTAAAACAAGTTGAGAATTAAGGCAATAAATAAATGACAAAGAATGGTGAAAATTTAACAGATGAAATAAATAAAGAGATGACTCTAAAGAGTGAGAGTATTTACGACAATGAAAAAATGACATGATTATGACAGGTAGGGTATAAAAAGGTTAGGTATATTACAGCCACTTTTTAATATTAAGTTTGAAAGTAGTAATTGGATCGGACCGTTTAATTTCTGGGCTCATTGATTTCCCATTAAATCTAGATTCTCATTCTTCCCTTGTGTATATATCTCGCTTAGACTGAGACAAGAGACACTTTTTGTGCAACGCTGGATGATCCGTCAGTTAAACCAAAAGTTGAAAAAATGGTTTATACATAGTGTGAAGAGCGTTCACATGTAAAGCAATGAACACTCTCACTCGTTCACATTGTGTCAAGAATCCCTTCATCGAAAAGGAGACCCTATCTTACTACCGATCTGACTTAACTAGTGGCGAATACTGCTGTGTTTGTACTAATGGTTGTTTGAGTTAACAGACATCCGCCATTTTGCTTATTTCATAGTGAAATACACAATGTTACAATGTCCAGTAAAGTCTGAGATACACAAGTACATATAGCGGTGCTTGTATCTTTCACCATGCTGTTGATCAATAGTGCAGTACCGGACTACAAAGCGACACTCGAATCTCGCTGTATCAGTTACCTGTGATACCCTAAACACCCGTCAGGCGCATTTACTGCCTCGGTTTAGTGCCCTTGGAGTTTTACATGTTATTTAATTGTTGTTGTCTTATTCTCTACAGGTTTTTCTCGGTTGCATTACACTATTCGCCCTTCCAATGGCATAGAAGTATTACTACTGTGCGTTGGATTGCAACTCCGGCGTGATACCTAAAACTGGACAAATACCCGTGGATGCATGTATGATGTGAAGTTCTTTGCCTTCCCGACATAAATGAGAGACACGAAAATGTGCCTGATTTCCAAAACGACGTCACGTGCTTTCTTATCTCCTGGGCAAAGGAGAGTTCTATCCCGTGTAATCTGGGACGGCCTTGTGGTGGCACTTAACAGTTAGGCTGCGGCCTAGGAGTAGGCCAGGCTTGGGGACATCTTTTAGTTAAGTACTGTATGTAGGCCAAGTGAATGTGATTTGTTTGTATTTGAGAACATACTGACAATAAAAGAAGGACACTTTCTCAGCTGTAGCTGCACTCTTCTTCAAGATGGTGGACACCTAGTGTTTGCTGTGTAGCACTTGGCCGCGATTTTGGTAGCCCTCAAACAAGCCAGATTTGAAAAAAAAACTAGTTGGTTGACAGTACTTTTGGACCACATTTTTGGAATCCGTATTAGTTCGCTTCCGGAATCTAATGTTGGCTTTAGTCGAGCATCGGCAGGGAAGTGGTGGTTTTGGGGTGAAAAGTGCCGATTTTGCAATTTTTGGCCTTTATTTTTCTTAGTCTAGATTTCAGTGGGAGTGAAAGGGTAAAGAATACAAGAGAGAATAAAGTTTTTGTGCTCATCTGTAGGGCTTGTGATGTGAAATGACTCAAAACTTTTCTTTATTTTTTTGCAGTTTTTGAAAGAGTGGAGAAAGAGTGAAGAGTCCATTGACGTGTGTTCTGACAGGCAAACCCCTGCGAGAACTGTTCTGTGCCTCCTATTGCCATGCTGTAAATCATTCTCAATCGTTCCAAATTCATTGGTGTGACATCTATAGGGAATTACACAAGTGCGAGCTCCTTGTTCGGATAATTTTTGACACTGAATGCTAAGTTCTGTCTATGTTTGGAGTATAAATATCCCCCTATTTCTGCCCAAAAATTTCAAGTACCCTCTGGTCATGACCCTGAATCCGCAGCTGAAAATTACTTTTTTACTTGATGCCGCAATAGGCTGAGTAGCATCCAGGTGCCTTAGGCAGTTCGTACACGTAGTTACCTTGACTGCAGTTGATGACTTTTATAACTATTGATGTGTAGCACAAATTCCGCAAACTATCGCCGACGTAATGACGTTAATTTGAGTGGTACGTGTTCCGTTGATGTACATTTTTACGCTAGTTCCACAACTCAAACTTTTGTCAGCGTCCTGCAGGGAATACCAAAGCAAACAAATGTGGCGAGCAATAATTTATCAATAGATTAAATTAAATGTCATGTTTGTTTTTTAAAATAAACATATCATTTAAAAGAATAAACTGTTTGTATACTTCACGTATTTCTATTTTATGCACAACACCTAATTTATATTTTAGATAAGTTGTCAGACGGCGGTACTTTTAAGAGCAATAACGTTCCTTGGGTTGTGCAATCGCGGCCTAATAAAATTTTGTAAAAGTTTCGGAATATTCTTTAATTGGACTAAAGTAGCCGAGCTCCTCAAAACTGGCTAACAGCAGAAAGTGACATGTAGTCTGCGGAAGAAGTGAGATGCAAATATTTTCTGGAGTTCCGTTAGCAGATAGAGCCGTGATATTGAATTGTGGTCACGGCAGAATAGAACCCTTCGAGACGCTAACGGATCAACATTGCGTTGAATATCAAAGTATTGAAACATTGACGTATTCGCCCACTGTTCCATCTACATGTAAAGACCATTGATGTTTTTATGGCTTTTGGGTTTGTGCTTCAGTGGTATCTAGAATTTTGAAAGCAACCATGTAACAAAAGCCTAGTAAATGAAAAAGAGCACAAAAACAAAGGGCCAATTGTTGAAGAGTTTCGCAGTTCCATTCACTGTACCCGCAATCAGCGACGATGTATTTACTGTCAATCTCTGAATTTCTCGATGCCCATTGCTAACTGAATGCAAAGCTTTCAAGCTGCCTTTGCTAATTTGGATTTTTAAGCAAAAAATCTAACAGCACTGTGTATGCTGTTCGACGCCGCCACTTACCTGAACAGTTGTTTGGGGGAGCTGGGCTGTACTCGCAGAAACTGCAAGAGAAATCGCATTTTTATCGCTCAAACATCTCAGTCCTCATTTTGTAATCACCTCGCCATCAAAACGCAAAACAATAAATCTGTTATGGCTATAACTGAGTTATCTACCGTGTCAATCTGATTCCGAAGTTAATTTTTAAATTAACATCGGGAAATTGTAATTGCTCTAAAATGTAAAGACAGCTATGCCGGCAATAATTAATGTGCCTATCGAAATTTTCCGAAAAAGCGCTCCTTCGGGAGCACTCCTAGGCATTCACAGACACTGTGGCAGCAGCGTACTCCTTTCATTCAGAAATGTCTCATCTGTGAAAGCCTATGAATTTCTTTTCAAAACCTTTCCAAATTAAGACAATTCACATTTTAAAAACTCTTTATTTTTTCGTTAAAACGTTTTCTTTTTGTTTTTAAGAACAAAAATCGTTGAAAATCATCTTAATGAAAATTATTTAGCATTTAAATAGCAATATACTTTGTGCTTAGATTTATGTTGGCATGTGAAGTCTATATTCATTTGCTAGGAGATTTGACGTAAAGAAATTTAAATTTTTCAGCAATACAGCTGGAATTTTAAAAACACTTAACATGAACAGTTATAGCGATAGCGCAAAAATACACAGAAGTCTGGAAGTTGAAACATAGGGTAAATATAATCTGAATTAAACACAAAAGGAATAGTCTGGAAGTTGAAACACTGGGTAAATATAATCTGAATTAAACACAAGAGGAATAGTCTGGAAGTTGAAACACTGGGTAAATATAATCTGAATTAAACACAAGAGGAATAGTCTGGAAGTTGAAACACTGGGTAAATATAATCTGAATTAAACACAAGAGGAATAGTCTGGAAGTTGAAACACTGGGTAAATATAATTTGAATTAAACACAAGAGGAATAGTCTGGAAGTTGAAACACTGGGTAAATATAATTTGAATTAAACACAAGAGGAATAGTCTGGAAGTTGAAACACTGGGTAAATATAATTTGAATTAAACACAAGAGGAATAGTCTGGAAGTTGAAACACTGGGTAAATATAATTTGAATTAAACACAAGAGGAATAGTCTGGAAGTTGAAACACTGGGTAAATATAATTTGAATTAAACACAAGAGGAATAGTCTGGAAGTTGAAACACTGGGTAAATATAATTTGAATTAAACACAAGAGGAATAGTCTGGAAGTTGAAACACTGGGTAAATATAATTTGAATTAAACACAAGAGGAATAGTCTGGAAGTTGAAACACTGGGTAAATATAATTTGAATTAAACACAAGAGGAATAGTCTGGAAGTTGAAACACTGGGTAAATATAATTTGAATTAAACACAAGAGGAATAGTCTGGAAGTTGAAACACTGGGTAAATATAATTTGAATTAAACACAAGAGGAATAGTCTGGAAGTTGAAACACTGGGTAAATATAATTTGAATTAAACACAAGAGGAATAGTCTGGAAGTTGAAACACTGGGTAAATATAATTTGAATTAAACACAAGAGNGATCGGGACTAAGTCCACAGGCGTTGTTTTATCAGTCATTTACCTTCATGGCTTTATTCACTTAACAACAGGGTCGTACATTTCGTGCAGATTAACAACACACATTGTCGACATCAGGTCGGGTCAGTAACACCTACCGTCACTGATCATGAGCACATCCACCGGCAAATAAATACCAACATGCGACTAAATTTTGAAAATTCAAAATACAAAATTTAATCAACATTATAGAAGCAGTAGATATCCACAAAATGCCGAGAAAACTCTCGAAGTTTTGCCACTCATGAACTGCTTGAATCAAGCTTGCATAGAGACAACGGATTCCTGCCATAGTGATGCAAATATTTTCTTAGTCTACATTATGGCAGGTGCTGGACCGTTATCATGACACCTATAAACTACTTATTCACACAGACAGTTGTACAGTTCTATTTCCGTGTTAGCAAGAATATCGAAACGATAAGCGACTCAAAGAAAACGCTGCGGAACGGTTTATTGGGGATGGTCAACCCCTGAAATAGTAAATTTCATAATAAGTACCCTTGTACACATTGGGTTGGTAACGGAAATAAGTCCTATCACGGTATTGTAAAGAACATTACGTAACTAAATTTATTGGAATAATGCCCAATTTGAATAGTAACAATATACGTCGCATTATCACGCCCCCCACGATGATACTGTTGAGCAACGCGCGTGACGTCGTGAAACAATAATTTTTTTCATCGTACTGGTTTCGCCTATGTAACCCAGCCCTGATAATGTCGTGGACAAATGAAGACGGATTCCTAGGTATACATGCGCCTATTTCAATGACTTAGCACTAGACTTGGCGAATCGTTAAAATCGTTTAGCTAACTGCTCTATCTCATTAAAACCTACGTTAAATGGATTTTATATGTGCCAAGTAGTCAGTGACTTCTTGGAGAATTGTGTGACAAAAGTGACAAAATAATAACAGCCTAATTTGCCGATCCTTCCAAATATTATAAATCAAGGTAATTGGGTGAAATAGAATATGAAACGGTTGTCTTGGCTACGGAAATCCTGTGTGTATCTAAAAATAGGTGTTTTGTGGAGTCTTGCCTAGTGGTAAACATGGTTTTGGGGTTACCTGACCTTGTCATTTAAAACCATATGTTTGTGCAGACCTCTGGTATTAATAAGAAGCAAATAGGTTAAAGTAAGGTCGTGGGTTTGAAGTTGGTCCAGGAACGAGGGTTCGACCGCTGATCACTGAGTGGAAGGGCCCCAGTACCCAACAGGTGGCATTTGGTTTCTCTACTTGCTCGGATCAACGTTCCACACGTTTTACAATGACCTGCTAATATATATTTTACTACCCTATAACTTTTACTAAGTTACATGAATATGCGGTTTGTGTAGTCATGATTCTAAGCGTTTACTCAAACTCCTGTACAGAACCCTCATTTTTGGTCCGCATTTTGTACAGTTGATGTTGGATGAAAGATGGCCGATTCAGCCGGACGTACACAGGAGCAGAACCTATGTCACGAAACACACGTGGAGGGAGCCGAACGGGAAAAGAAACGCAGAGAAATATTGATTGGTGTCGATGGATCTGAACATTCTGAGCGGGCTTTCGATTGTAAGCTATTGACTTCTTGGCGTTTGTATTTACACAGTGCTTTGGTCGAGTCATATGCCACGTAAAACAAGCGATTTCTAACCAATCTCAGACCGCAAGTCTACGGTGTTTTATAGTTCGAGGACAAATCTACCACTGAATGCCTTGTAATAATATTTTGCCTTCGGTAATCGGTAAGAGTACTGACTCTCTCTCTCTCTCTCTCTTACTCTGTATCTCGTGACAATATCAGCGTCATCCACGACGGTTCTCGCAGACGAGTAGCACAGTTTACATCGCTAGTAAACGTGTACAATTGGGAATTATTTCTGCCAACTGATTTATTTTTCTCTGAGTTCATCGGAAGTGACTGCCAACTGTCTGATAGATTGTTTAACAAAATAATTAAGGAAGAACAAACCTCGATGAGCTTTACAGAATAGGCCTACAAGAATAGGTCTGCGAAATTTTTGGTTGAGCGCTCCCAATATTTCAATGTATTTGAGTAGAGCAGACTTTGAAATGTTGGTGGTTTTATTCCAGGGTACGCTGCTAATTTACACAAACCCGAAAATGATGTCATAGTGTTCCATGTTCCAGACGCCCCAAGCATAACTGGATATGTAGGCTTTGGAGGTAGGACAAATTGCGACTGCGCGCTGACAGATTTAAAACTTTGAAATTCATTTACTGCTCCTTTCTGAATTTATAGACATTACTAATTAACTTCCCATTTATTAATAATAGCGCTAAATGGGAGTGCGCGCGCGCGTGCGTTCGCGTATGAACGCGAAGATATGGATTGCGTATCAAAAACTAAAACGCGAGCCGGAAATTTTACTTCTTTAAATAGAGCATGAACATGACATCTATCCGGTATTGACAAATTCTCTGAAGATTCGCGCGATGGCATTGCACACACTAATTTCCTTTAGTGACCGGTGGGAATGTTTTCCACCCAGATGGTAAAGAGCAAAAATTGCAACTTAAAATTACCAAAATTGTGATTGTCATTAAAAATGGTTGTCATCGTTAAGGCACCGAAAAGATTGCAGTGCCAGGTGATTGGGAACATAGAACTAGAAAAATAGTTTCCACGGTTACTGAGTACACCCAAAGCAAGTGATAATATAGCGTTGTTCTGTATAGGCTTAAGGACGGCAACTAAAGCTCCTTTGGGTTTGTATCAAATCGCATTATATGTTGGAGACAGGTGCACCTCGGTCATGTCTAAAATTAAGTATTAGAATTCGTTTCAGCTGCCTTCGCTTTTCCTGAAGATGAGTGGAAGCGTGTCTGTCATGAAATCTCAAAAAAAGTTCACAAGTTACAAAAACGTTATCAGGAGAAATTGAGGTCCCTTCAGGTGAGTGTTGTGTCGCTCCTTTTCTTATTAGTGGTGATTTATTTCCTGACTTGGCCAAATGGGAACCTAATGTCTCTGTGTACACATTCCCGTTTTCAGTCTATGCTACAAACTTTGCCGTACAAACTGCTCTCCGTACGACAAGAACACCGGGAGGGGGAGGGGTACATGTACGTGTTCACTGTTCATTATCTAGTAACGTTAACCTATATGGCCAACATCCATAGTGTTTGTTTAACCCAGAAAATATAGACAACAAACAGATCTGATACAGTAATTGGGAAATGATGGGTTTATAATGATTGCTGACAGCTCCTCCTTGTGTCCGTGTTTAAAACACCACAAACGTAAGATGCTATTTACATGCCAAGAATAGTATCATGACACTTGGCTTACCTCAAAATCCAACTTATGCCTGGTGGTTTGGTAATTCGCCAAATACCTAATCACGCGTGCTTTTCACGAATTATTCAAAAATGCTATTTACAAACTTTCAAAACGAAAATTCAAAAATATTATAGTTGCTCCCAATGTGTTCATGATGGAATTATTTAGAGAACGATAACATCAACAGCGTGCAGCAATTTAACTAACCACAGCAGCATGGTGTCTTTGATCTAAACCGGCAAATTCTGAGGTAGGCAAACCGGTCGAGTTGCCCGGTTAGGGTCAACGTAGGATTTTTTTCATGAGAAAGGTATTTGCTCTCTACGAATGCCAAGAAATGAAAGTCATGAAATAGGCTGATTAACTGTAACAAACTTGTCTCAATTTCCCTTGCTCTGATATTAAAAGGTTTTTACTCGCATCAAAACGGATTGAGAGACTAGCTTCAGTTGACACTGATGAAGCAACCCAAGGTTGGCTAATGCTATCATAAATCTAGGCTGCAATGAATGCTCTGTTTTAAAAAGTTGCATTTCGCCGCTGTTTAGCAGTCAATGTCGATTTTCAACCAAAGAGCTTGGGATTTAAAACATTTCCAGGCTGACCCAATCTTAAAATGTTGCCGAAAGAGCCGGAAATTCAAGTCACAGGCAATACATCTACATTACATATGTCGTTTTCAAATCCGCAAATTCTAGGGTTGGTACCCCAATAAACGCCGAAACGTTTTTGGAGTCGCTGATGGTTTCGATGTTCTCGCTGGTAACGGAAATAGAATTCTGTTACGATGAGGAATATTATGAGACCGATGCTATGACAGTAAAAGGCTTTATTCTTTTTTATTTTTAGCTAGATAGACAAGGCGAAATGCAACTTTAATTACAGAAATCATTTTCTATCACGAAAGATTTGAGACATATTGTGCAGAGGTGTGTAATTTACCGTTGGTTGGTTGTTGCACCCTTTATGAGTGCTCCGAGATGGCGCTGCGAAACAAGTGTTAGTGGTGGTGTATTAGAAGGAAGGGGTCTTAATTGTTTTAATCCTCACTTGATTTTCCTAGATGCATGGTAGAGTGGTGGTTTTAAGTGTGGAAGATCCTGCCTGCGAGTATGCGCAGAAACACAACGCGGATTTGATCGTAGTTGGGAGCCGTGGACTAGGCACCATACGGCGTACGCTGTTGGGTAGTGTCAGCGATTACATTCTGCATCACGCTCACATTCCTGTGCTGGTGGTGCCACCTGAGGAAGGACAAGCGCATCATACGTAAAAGAGGAATGCTCTGTGGAATGAATCAGTATCTATACGCGTTTTTGTTGATTTTGGTTTTGGCATAATACACTGACTGTTGTGCTCTGTGGACGAATTCCTGGAAACAGACCATCATTGCAAAACGTGATAGTTCATGTGGCAAGTATGAAAAAAGACTTATCTACTGGCATTGTGCCTGGCCCGATTGCGTCTATGAACTGAGCATAGCGAGTACACAGCTGCAGTGTGGTGACAATGGATCTGGAATAAGTGGAAGTTTGTGTCCCTTTGCACATTAGCACGAGTGTGACAAGATAAACAGCATTTTTTATAACCTGATAGCTTAGAAATTAAAACACTGAGTATTTTCGGATACTTCATGAGTAGCTAAAGGGTAAAGAATAAACATTAACAATAATTCAAGAATACATGTCTCTTGTATGTAGCGTTCACAACGCACCCAGCACACCCACTTAGAATATCTTTATGGCCAGTTGCCAGCATCTTCGCCTGTCAATGTTTTCATCATTCAACAGTTAATAAGTTCAATTTGTTCTTTATCTGTAATATAATACCATTCTGTGGCACTAACTCCGCCTATAGGCGTGGGCCGGGCGTGGTTTGTCTGCAACTACCCTTTTGTAGCTATACCGAGTAGACCATCCAACCGGCTACCATGCAGTACTCGAGGCGTGTTCGTTTTCTAAAATATGATACATTTTTTGTGAAATCGTGGTTGCTTCTTGTGGCGCCCGATGCTCTTCGAATGCACCGTGAATTGTCGAAAGTGGGCCAATGCGCCATACGGGAACTGGCAATTTCTGCATTGTTAATGTGAAGCGTCCGGATTTTGTTTCCTTCCGTTTCGCAAAACGTCATTAGTTAGATTAAGGTTAAATCAGACCCCTAGAAAATTTTCTAAATTTGACTAACCTCGGAGATGGTTCTGGTCGGATGCACGTGAAAGTTGCATACCATGCTTCATATACTATTGTCAAAAACGCTATTTTTAAAACGTTTCACTTTTGCTTGAGAGGCTATCAAATATAGGACTTACATAAAGAATTTGCACAAAGCAAAAACGAAATGATATTTTAAAAAACCCTAATAACACTTTTAAGATTTCGTCCTGAACATTTTTATCAAATGAAATTTACTCATACTATTTATACTGTTGTTTTTCTAAATTTTACTAACAAGACATAGTCATGTGACACTATTAATGATAAATTGATATAAAGTTAAAATGAAAGTCTACAGAGCTTCTACTTTCAGAATTTACTGACAACAGCGTTTGAAATGTGCTGCTATTTTTGCAAATTAAAAGCAAGATTGCCAGACTTAAAAGGGTAAAAGCTGGTTTTATCAAACAGTGTAAAATCAAAAATGTGCGACACATTTATCAATAGCATATTCTTATTTGTACTCATGGCAGCGGTAATCAGCTATGTGTTACTTTAGCCTGCTCGGCACAACGAGCACATGCAACGTTTCTGTTCGACACCAAGAAATGGGCAATAATCGCTGTAAAATGGTTCCAATAGAAATTAATACCTTTTCAGAATTTTCGTCTTAAGGTTTCAGGTGATGTAAAGTTCATCTAATTAGAATGAAACTATTTGCCATTTTTGAAATGCGCATTGCATTTCCAAATATGCTCAGAATTTCACCAAACAATATAGCTGTTGACGATAAGATTTCATTGTTCCGCCAAATTGCAATAAGCTTCACCAAATAGAGAAAACACACGAACATGTTTCAAGTTTAGTCCAAAGTTAAAAAAGAATGCCCAGCAACGCTTTTTGATCGTGCCTGTAGGGGTCTCTACATCCGCTTTTGTTAACTAAGTTTAATTTGAATTGAGAAATGATCTCTTTCATTCTGGCTCATGAAGTCGTTCTGGATGAACAGTGTTTTTTTATCAATTTCTGTATGAATATAAAAGTCTATGTTCAGGAAAATACAGTTAAAATACTGTCCTGAAGCGCACACAATGCCAAGAAGCACATTGAAAAAGACATTGGATCATGACCGGTCCCGCTCCTGCACCCCATCTATGATGCCAGGACATCTTTCCAGTATGTGGTCGCATTCAGACCCGTAACCTGTTTGTGAAGCGTCGCCTTTATCTGGATTTAGTGTGGGGTTCCTATACATGCGAGCACCCATTCTTAAAAATGGGGGGCTTCAAGTTTTGAGAATTTTAGTAAGATTCACGGTGTACGTTCAGATAGCAACGAATTGTACATTCGCCGAATTTTGGTAGTTCCTGCCTTTTTAGTAGACTTTTTCTCGTTTTCTACTTTTTTCGGAATTTCAGTGTTTCTGAAGCGGACCTTTTTTGCCCACTTTGCCAAATGAGGGGGCTCGTTCGAGCCCCCGAGCCCCCTATGTGCAAAGCAGTAATTGAGTTAGATCTGAGTTGTGTGTACCCGCGTGGGGATTTTAAATGTCATTGCAAGTAATTTAAAGGCGACAAAATCACGTCCGTGAAATTGAAAAAGAGAAGTCAATTTGAATACGTTTTGTGAGAAACCCGTTATGAGCCTATTTACCCTCCTTCGCCACTGAACACTAGCGTGAAATATACGTGCGAAGTGTTCTCTCATGCATTGGTGGCTTCTAGTAGTCCCATAACGTGTAACAAATAGCGTGCATCTGTCCGCCAAGGAGGCTTTTCCCAGCTGCTGAGCTTGTCAGCGTACAAGAAGTTTACCAACGCAAAGGCCCACACTTCAGCCCCTGTGCAAGAAAAAGTCGAACTGCAACTGACAAAGGTAATGAAACTTTTACCACCAATTCATGATAGTGCGATTTAGAACAGTTGATCTTTTAACCTCAGTGAGAAAATTATTGACTATAATTCCAATCGAATGCATAATGGTGATATTAAATATCTGATTGACTCTTCAAGGTCAGCGATAACTGCTCGGCATGTAGTGCAGCACGATTTTGAGTTGGTTTCACTATCACAAACCAATCATGTAGCGTTAACGTGTTCCGCTACTGCTATGAAAATTGTGTCACAGTGATTGTGTCACAGAGAGATATAAAAAGCACGGCTCGACATAAACGTCCTGCGCTGATACTAAGTCTGGCGGGTCGCTTGTGACTTAATGTAAAGCTCAAAGTTTGAGGGACGACATGCCTGCCGACAATGTTCTTATTGCTGTAGACGGAAGTGGTATTTCTGAACGAGCCGTAGAATGTACGTAAGCTACTCACATCTAAATTTAGTATTGTGTGAACGCTGAAAATGACCCGAAAATGTATACGGTATTATGCTGTTGTAATACTTGTACTGCATGTGACTTGACACATTACAGGGTGTTTGTTCCTGGTGTTTGTACGTGTTGGTAACCCGTCTAACACTCATTTGAAAGGTTCGTCTCAATTCATAGAACTGTAATAACAAAAAAATGAGTTTGGACCCTTTACGTATCTCATTTGAAAGGTTCATTTCAATTCATATAGCCGTAATAACAAAGAATGAGTTGGAGGACCTTTTACGAATCTCATTTTAAAAAAGTGACAATACTATCCAGTGTTTGATGTCTTCGACGAATTCTGAAGAATATGGAACTATAGCATTCAGTCTTTGACACGTTACTACAGTGTATTCCCTTGGCCTGCGAGAGGAACGCTCCCGTCCCCTTAGACAAATCTTATTGATTTGTCTAATGGTTTACATTGACTATTTTTAAAGCCAATTACAACCCTCACTTATAAACCTGAATTGTGGCGTATAATTGTAGATGGTTCGCCGTTTCTATAACACAAAATGTGACTCGTGGTAAGAGAAACTGGAATTTCTCTCACGGCGGAACAGGCCACCAAAATTTTGGGTGTCAAAAATCTTCAGCAAAGCACTCACTAGATCAAAATATCAGGGAATGGTCTCACTGGGAACCAATGGTGCATTCAAGGAATTCCAACGTGAAGGAAAGTCTGTTTTGA
>NMRA01000476.1:144786-156028 GCA_002633005.1 Phoronis australis
TCCTCTACATAGTAAGCATATACATGCCAATTTTCACAATCATCCTTTGAGCGGTTTGGTTGATAGAGGGGTGGACGCACAAAAACAGACTCGAAAACACTAAAAATGGCCACTAGGTGGCGCAAACTATGTCGAATCCATCTGAAAACGGGAGGATAGCGTCATCTCACTAATAGGTGCCTACATACCAAATTTCATGAAAATCCAATAAGGACTTGTGAAGATACAAAGGTAAGCGTAAAAAAATTAAAATTGCCACTAGGGGGCACACCGGTAGTCGGATCCGTCCGAAAGTTCGCACATGCCGTCCCATTCATGAATGGAACATATGTGCCAAATTTCATGAACGTATGTCAAAGGGTTTTGGAGATAGAGCAGCGGACGCCGGACGCCAGACGCCGGACGCCGGACGGACGCCGCCCGGACGGACGGACGGACGGACGGACGGACAGAGATGACGGCATAATGCGTCCACATATAAATATGTGGGCGCATAAAAATAGATAACAAGATATTATCATTCATCCAGGCACTTTAAAAGCGTACAGTTATTTGTCAGCAGAAAGAGCCAGGCGGCAGGTCTACATCGAGAAAAACCTGCATAAACACCGACTAAACAGTTAAAACAACAGTACACAAAATACAGTGTCCACAACTGGCACCTTTACAAGCCCAGTAAGTCTACATTTCAGCTCAGTTGCCAAATTAAAAAACAACAAACCTTAGGCAAGTCATAAATTAAGACATGGGATCAAATACTGCATTAATTTGATCAAACTAAACACCAGGTTGTTACACAATCATTACCAGTATCGGAGTTTTCAGACAACAGGCAAACCCGGGTTGTATCTTAAAACATACACAAATTTTGAGTTTAACATTCAGGGCCACGTATACGCTCGGCCATATTAGTTTTGTAGGTGACAATATTCTCCTTATTAAAATACTAAACCAGAAACTTAAAGAGATAGCAGCTGAAATGGCTCAACTTTTGTCGTCTAGTGATCGTGAAAATGAGGATAGCTTTAGAGTTCAAACATGCACTTTGGACTGTTTTCAAATAGTTTTCTTATATCCATACACAGGACGTGTATTTTGCAGCCAAGGCTTATTATTTGCAGAACAGTCCGGTAACAAGTAGCCGAGCTGGGAACTTACCTCGTTTTGGATAAACTGAATGTGGATTCGGGTACAAACAGACTACTTATGCCCGACAACAGAATTAAGAGGAAGAGTGGCATTAGCTGGAGACACAGAGTGAAGGAGCCAGCCTGAAAGAACATCAGCATTATAAAAGGAACTCCTTGGCGATATACATTCAATCATTTGGGAGTAAATTCCAACGACCATCATTTTGGCCACGTGTCCCACACATGGGCTTATAAGGTAAAAGGGAAAGTCGGTGTTTTCAGCTCAAAAACACAAATCCTTTGTTACCTTTGAGACATATTTCAGCATTTATTTACATTCTCCTGTATTTTGTCTGCTACCTCATTTGAATAATTAACTGCATTTCAGTTTAAAGGAACAATAAACCCACACATTCTGTTAAAATTCAACTCATGACTAACTCTTGTAAAACTGGACTCCTCGTTCAGATCAAGAGTATTTCTAACCCTGTGAAGAATATGTTCTTATTGCTTTAGACAAAGACCATTAATGTCCGTGTCACAGCAGGTTAGTTTCAACCAGCAAGGCAGTTTAGCCAGCAGGGAATTACCACGTAGCAATTAATTATTTAAATTTATAACACCAGAAAATTATTTTGTGAAAAAATGTATCAGTGAAGGACGTTTTTAACACCAGAACATAGGTTAGTGGCTTTTGCTCCGCATGCAACAAAAGTGAAGCAACATAGGTGACTTACTTGCCGCAGTTAACAAGTTACATAAACATCTGTAGTTTAAAAGTTAGTTTGAAAATACAAAAAATCAACTGGCTACTGAATACAGTTAGGGATATACTGTAAAAAGGTCACATGGAAACTGTTCAGGAACGTTCACAAGCGAAAATTGTGTTCCGCAGCCATCTGGGTTGATTTACCATGGTCACTTTACCCAGGAGATAGCCAGTAAGTGTGAAACATCCCGTATTTTAGATGTGCACCAACTTAAAATTTGAGCAAGTTTTTGCAACGGTGGTGCAACAGCAGTAAATATGCACTCGTTGAGTGTTAACAATAACTCCTTATCCCTGGCTGTTGCATTTGCATACACTTTAGAAGTATTGTATTACTTCAGTTTCTGCTAATGCAGGTCCCCACATTTTATTGAAAGGTTGCAAGTTTTTTGTCCTGCTGGGCCCTCGGACGCATGATTTTTTCAACTTTGAACTGTGTGATGACCCATGACGGGTCTTACCTCACTGTCTCTTTCTTGCCTAGTGTTAAACTGGTATGATCTGTAGTACTGACGACCTCCATTGGTCCGTACTCTAACATTCTGTCCGGGAAAACCACCTCCAAAGAACATGTTGAATAAGTCCTCTGCAGACATGTCGGCTGAAACACCAAAAAGAGCATTTACCACAAGCCCAACAATTTGAAATCCCCACAAAGAGAGTTGCGCGACTGTCACAAACAACTATCATAACATACAGCAAGCACCTGTACAACTTTATGTTTTGCTTACAGCAAATCAAGAACAAACACAGCTTCATTTGCATATTAACTAAAAACCTTTTTAATGCTAATGAAAAATATCCAGATTTAAAGCACTTGCAGTAAAGTGTCATGCTTTACTCTTTAATGGCTGTCACGTACCATCTCCCCAAGATATCAATTAAAATCAATTTCTAAAGAGCAAAACCAATAACAAATAAAAAAACAAATTTATGAAGAGTTACAAAATGATTATCAGTGGTAAATATCAATCTCCATACCTTCAAATCCCCTGGAGTAGTCATATTCATTAAACCCGTATCTATGGTGATGTGTGTGGTGTCTACCTTCACTCTCAGGACCGTACAAATCATACTTTTTCCTCTTATCGCTGTCGCTTAGCACCGCGTATGCATTGCCAATGGCTAAAGAGATATAGATTATGTTTTACATTAAAATAACAAAGACAATGTTCTACTATAAAATTATACAATCCATAGAAATGCCTCCATTGTAGCCTTACACTAAGTTGAACAGAACAGAGCTAACCTACATTGAGGGTTGCAAACTGTCAAGAGTTATAGATACAATCTGTTGTTAGCTTCAAATAAATACAATTACTAAATTTAATAAAGATCCTGCAGTGAGTTTAGGAGATGCAGCCATGGGCGCAAAACAACAAAACTATCACTAGGACGTGCTACAGTAGTTGAATGCGTTATTTTCAACCGTCCTCTTCACACTGAGAACATATACACCAATATTCAAAGTCAACCTCAGAATGGTTTTCATAGTCATCCTCAGAATGGTTTGGTTGATCGAGGGGTGGACGCCAAAAAACAAGACTCGAAAACTGGAAAAATGGCCACTAGACGGCGCCACTACGGGGCACACTGGTAGTCAGATCCGTTCAAAAGCTGTTGTCATCCGTTGTTAACATCATATAAATACATTTGCTAAATTAAGCAAAGATGCTGCAAACGGTTTAGGAGATACAGCCATGGGCGCTAGGAGGCGCCACAAAGTCATTGGTAAATCATCGTCAGCTTCGTAGTAAAAACATACATGCCAATTATCACAATCATCCTTAGTGTGGTTTGGTTGACAGAGGGGTGGACGCCAAAAAACAGACTACAAACAGTAAAAATGGCCACTAGGTGGCGCAAACTACATCAAATCCATCCGAAAATGGGAGGATAGCTTCATCTCACTAATAGGTGCCCATATTCCAAATTTTATGAAAAAACCTTAAGAACCTTTGAAGATACAGAGGTAAACGAAAAAAAATTAAATTGCCACTAGGGGACACACCGGTGGTCAGATCCGTCCAAAAGTCGTAGTTATCCATTGTCAACATCATATAAATACACTTGCAGAATCTAGTAAAGATCCTGCCAACGGTTTAGGAGATACAGCCATGGACGCAAAGAGACAAAACTGCCACTAGGAGACGCCACAGTATTCGAAATCATCGGAAAATCATCGTCAGCCTTCCTATTCATAATAAAAACAAACATGCCAATTTCCACGATCATCCTTAGAGCGGTTTGCTTGATGGAGGGGTGGACGGCAAAAAACAGCAAAAAATGGCCACTAGGTGGTGCAAACTACGTCAAATCCATCCGAAAACGAGAGGATAATGTCATCTCACTAATAGATGGCTATATGTCAAATTTTATGAAAATACGTTTAGGACCTTTGAAGATAACGAGGTAAGCGTAAAAAACTAAAATTGCCACTAGGGGGCACACCAGTAGTCTGATCCGTCTGAAAGTTCGCTCATGCCGTCACATCCATGATAGGAACATATGTGCAAAATTTCATGAACATTCATCAAAGGGTTTTAAAGATAGAGCAGCGGACGCCGGACAGACGGACGCCGGATGGAGATGATGGCATAATGCGTCCACATTTAAATATGTGGGTGCATAAAAACTACCACAAATTATCCTCAAGGTATATACATACATGCGTGCATGCATCCATCCGTCCATCCATCCATCCATCCATCGATATACACCATTATCATACAAGAGCAACGCAGAGCGTTGAAATGCGCCCACAATTGCACGGTATACGGTATACTTCTAGGGTTGTTTATTGGTACCATAAAGTGGCCAGTAGAGGGCAAATATGTAGTATGTTGTACTTTGCAAAATGGAAAGGCATAGTCATTGTCTCCTCAATAGGCTAGGGGCAAAATGTGAGTGATCTTCATAATACAAGCACATCCTATACATCAGTTGCTTAAAGCACCACAAAAACATAGAATTAAAAACAAATTTACCGCCATAAATTTAGTAAAGATCCTGCAAACGGTTTGGGAGATACAGCCATGGGCGCAAAAAACAACTGCCACTAGGAGGCGCCACAGTAATCAAAGTCATGGGAAATTCAGCGTCAACTGTCTTCTTCATAGTAAGAACATACATGCCCAATTTTCACAATCATACTTCGAGCAGTTTGATTGATAGAGGAGTGGACGCCAAAAAACAGACTCAAAAACAGTAAAAATGGCTACTGCGTGTCGCAAACTAGGTCGAATCCATCCGAAAACGGGACGATAGCATCATCGCACTAATAGGTGCCTACATACCAAATTTCATGAAAATCCGTTTAGGACTTTTGAAGATACAAAGGTAAACGTAAAAAAATAAAATTGCCACTAGGGGGCACACTGGTAGTCGGATCTGTCCAAAAGTCGTCATCTTCTGTTGTTAACATCATATAAATACACTTACAGAATTTCGTAAAGATCCTGCGAACGGTTTAGGAGATACAGCCATAGGCGCAAAACAAACAAAACTGCCACTAGGAGGCGCCACAGTAGTCGAAATCGTCGGAAAATCATCGTCAACCGTCCTCTACATAGTAAGCATATACATGCCAATTTTCACAATCATCCTTTGAGCGGTTTGATTGATAGAGGGGTGGACGCACAAAAACAGACTCGAAAACACTAAAAATGGCCACTAGGTGGCGCAAACTATGTCGAATCCATCTGAAAACGTGAGGATAGCGTCATCTCACTAATAGGTGCCTACATAACAAATTTCATGACTTGAAAGTTTAGGACTTGAAGATACAAAGGTAAGCGTAAAAAACTAAAATTGCCACTAGGGGGCACACCGGTAGTCGGATCCGTCCAAAAGTTCGCACATGCCGTCCCATTCATGAATGGAACATATGTGCCACATTTCATGAACGTATGTTAAAGGCTTTTGGAGATAGAGCAGCGGATGCCGGACGCACGCCGCCCGTACGGACGGACGGACGGAGATGACGGCATAATGCGTCCACATATAAATATGTGGGCGCATAAAAAAGCAATGCAATAAATAAACCTCACAAAAACTTCTATCATAATTAGTAAAAATGACGCAAAAATTCCCTTCCTAGCAAAAAACGCCGCAAAAGTTCCCTTTAAAAAGGTACAGGCACCTTTCCTCTCAGGTGAGTTAGGGCCCTGAACACATGTGGATGGCTAGGTTGATGAATCAGCTATGTGACAATAGGTCGCCTTCACTCGCTCTTGTACAAAAGAATGATGACTGTAACACTGACTTACTTTTTTATTATTTAACTTAAAGTTGATCTATGAAAGCATAAAAAAGTAGTCATAAAAAGTAGTGCAGTAAATAAGCATCACATTTCCTCTCTAAGTAAAAAAATAAAACTACGCGAAAGTTCCCCTCTTGGTAAAAAATGCAGCGAAAATTCCTCTTTTAGAAGGCACAGGCACCTTTACCCTCAGGTGAGTGAGGGCCCTGGTACAATCACACTGAGAATATACAGCATTGACAGTCCATGTAGTGTAGTAAATGAACATACCTTTAAAGGCCTCTGAAGCCCCAGGTGCACTGTTCTTGTCAGGATGACACAACAAGGCCAGCTTTCTGTAGGCCTTCTTTAAATCTGTCTCCTCGGCATCTTTACTCACACCCAGGATCTCGTAATAATCTTTGCACTTTCTTATCCTGTAAATTGAGAGATTAGTGGCACAATAGGTTGAAAAGTTAACAGTATAATAAAAATCCGACTATTTTGGACACTGGCCATTTGAGGTCATGTCTGTGATTATATGAAATAAATACGAATATTTACTGGTTATCAAAAATGTAAATCAATAAGTTGAGACCAGTTTTATAATGGTCGGTGGTCTAAGTCAAAAGTTACTTTTGCCGTAATGTAGGTTTATGGTAACTTTAAATTTCAAATTAATATCCCTGATTTGTAACTCTGATCTCGAAATTTCAACGAAAAACAACCACCTGTTTAAAAACTACGAAATGTGATTATTGTACAAATGACAAAAAGTGATAAACAAACAATTCTGAATTATAGCTATTGATATTAAAAAACAACTTAATGATATTTTTTGGAAAAAAAGTGGATAAAATAGTATAAAAAAGGAACCCGTGAAACATAGCGAGTCCACAAAATGACCCAAAACAACAACCCAAATTCTCCAGCTTTGGCACCCATTGCTCTACCTCTTAACAGCTGCACTCTGTTCTTGTGTGAATGTCTGCTTTGTCTCTTCAGCTCGACTACCGGAGTGTTTCCTGTGTCTTGTCTGATTGCTTTCCTGACCATGTGACATAGCATCTCCATTTCCATTGGCTGTACCATTCATTGTGGAAATTTTCTCAAGTAAATCTACAATAATATTGAATGCGTGAACAAGAGCCAATGACCATTGAGGACAAAAAGGGCCCTCGCTCACCTCCAAAGAAGATGTCTTTACAATCTGAGAAGGGGAACTCTTTGGTCGAGTGGAAAATTCACGGTCCCCGGTCGCTGCCAATTCCACCCCTAGGTCGCCATCCTCACTGATAATGCCTCAAGTGTTTTGCATAAGTGATTCTAACATTGACAGAAATTTTTTCATCAAATATTTTTGGACCTGATGGGAGGAATTCCCTGTGATTTTAAAATATTTTCATAAGGGAATAGGGGCTCATAAAGAGGTAGGAAAATGGAGACCATGAGGGCCTAGACAGTGCATCAAATATAGATATACCTCACATCAATCTCCAGACACACTGCATGTCCAAATATTGGAACAGACACATCCACTGAATGCTTTCAAAAATATATATTGGGACTTTTCTTCAAACTTCACAGCTCCTGAATACTGAGTTTCCAACAAAAATTATTACCAAAATGTGTGTTATGGTACACTCACTGTCCTACATGACAGTGAAACATTGGCTTAATATCATAATGGAAACATTCAAAAAACTAAATCATCATTATTCTCAACTTATTCTTGACATGTGGGGACTGATGCTATGCTGTATGACATATGCTTCACATAACTACTTCTGAAAAATAATTTCATCTCACTTAAGCAAAAACCAAAGTATCCGAAAATTGTTACTCATTCACATTATTTGTAAGAACTATTGCAAAACTGGCATGCCCTAACAATAGCATGGAAATATTCATGAGGACTAGCCAAGTGGGAGTACAGAACACATTTCTGGAATTAGGTCTCACTTTTCACAATATTTACAGTATGGACCCCTGCTTCTCAAATAGCCTCAACAACAAAGACAAACCGACCCCTGCTTCTCAAATAGCCTCAACAAGAAAGACTAACTGTGACTAAATCCCTTTACTCAACAGCCAAAAGTGTAAGAAGCAGAACATGTTGGTTCTGCCTACTTGGTACTTTGGTACAGAGATCACCTTTCATAAATTAGTAGGTCTATAAATGAGTAGAAAGTTAAATAACATCTATAAATGAATACTAATATGCCAGTGCAGATATGGATAAATAAAGATCAGAGTGGATTAGCTCAGGTCAATAAAAGTAATGATTCCCATATGGCTATTACAGTGAAATTAAACAGCAGCAAAGATATATTTAACAGTCCAATGCAGAAATTGTTCCTTATGAAGCATTTTACTAACAACACACAACTTCAGAAAACCCTGCTATGAAGCCATGTTACATAAGTAAATGGGATCATTTCAGACATAACTACAAATAGCTTCTAAAATAGATTAATTATTATTTACACAACCAAGCAAAATGATGTACCTTGACAGTTTTGGGTACTCACAGCAGCCATCTTCCGAAGCTATAGCTATAGGACACTAAATGAGTAAAACTATCAGTTGCCCCCCTCCCCGCCAAATAGCAAAGCCCAAATACGCTGGGCTGCATTTTACATGCCATGATCTACATTGTAGAAACCATCTACATGCTGCATGAGCAGTGGCGTATGTAGCGAGGGTGCGGCAGGGGGCACTTAATTTTCTTCCCGGCCGCCAGCAAAGCAGGGACGTCAGGTAGACCCAGAGGGCAAATAGGTGGCCACCGGGGGTGGGTACCAAATATGCGGTATGGGAGGGGCGCCAGTTTGATGGCAAGGGGGCAAGGATTCAAACTGGTGGCATTTTCTGCCCGCCCGGCGCTGGTAATCCTAGCTAAGCCACTGCAGATGAGATCAGCAGGCATCCTTTCTATACAGGGAGCGGTAGTGTAAGGAGGTTCATTACCTTTATATTAGAGGCCCAATTAAGGGCCAGTTTTATTTTGGTTTTTAGTTTTTTATTTTTATTTTGTTTTTTTTTAATATATTTTCTGGTTTCATGGCATCTGCTTTGTGGCCATTGAGACAGATGAGTGAGGATGTTGGTAAATGCGTCCGCCGCTGTTCTTCCGCACCTCTCCCGCCACATCCGATGATCGTCGAGGTATCCCGGCAGACTATTGTCGATCACGCCAGACATGGCCTTGAATCGCTGTTTTAAATGCCTCCAGTAGTTCTCAACATTCTGTGTGTGGACACCAGTAACAGGATCGACAAAGTTAACGGAGTGGTTGACTATGTGGTGCTGGTATGGCGGCACCACGGGAATGTTGGCAATCCTCTGGTAGGCACCCCACTGATTGAACATATGTCTTGGATATAGGTGAACCACTGCATAACGGTGCACTTGCTGAGGTTCAACATCTCCACAACATACACAATCTTTAATTTATACGACCACAGCCAAACCAGTTGAACTAAGGTACCCAGTGGTAGGTGTGAACGCTAGAAAAAAAGAGCCGGATCGTATCGACAACTTGTGTCCCTTGTGCCGAGGACACCTCCAGACTGTACTTCCCTCCTTCTTCACCTCCATCATTTGGCCCATACACGTCACACACAGAGGGGGCTGGCGGCGAAGTAGCATGTGCTGGCATAGAAAAGCCACAGTAGTTTCGTGTGAATGAGTCGCGGCGACAATCTCTTGGAACGACATGATCAATAGAGAACTATGTGCATCAATAAGGTGTGCTAACTAACCACTTTATGTAAGAATTTTGTTTTAAAGACGTGTCCTTGAATAATAAACACCACGAATTCCATCACAAATTCGCAATTGTTGGGGGAGACCAGGGTGGGTACGTCCCCTTAGTATTTGAAAGTAATGGAAGATCAAGAAATTACACAGATGTTCAGATTTTCGATTTTAAAGAAAGCATAGCCATTGGATTTTAATAATATAATTAGTTGAAGAAATGTTTATTGATTCCTTACTGATACCCCTATCTCCCCTACTGCTGGGTAAAATTAAAACGATTTTCGAAGTCCACTAATAGGTCAAGCCAGACCACAGAAACATCATACGCCAATCTGTAAGCACCTGTAGTCATTTGAATATCTGTGTCTCTTGGATCTAGATAATGGCATGGGGACATATCAGGTGACTGAATTCCGTCAAAGTTACGTCATAACTAGCGTTTTCAGTGCTCCACGAGTACAAGTACATGCGTTTTGAATTTAACCTACCTCCCAACTTTCTTTAGTATTTTTCACGAATTCTTGCGGACACTATACATCCTTTATACCGGCATGTAGCTTAAAACCCGTGTCACAAGGGATGATTTCGCGGTGCCTCCCAATGTACAGATAAAAGAGCTTTCATTTTCAGCCTAAAATACACATTTCATAAGAGTATGCCACTTCGGGGTGTCAACATTACAAATGTCATCTGCTAGGGTTCGCCCCCTGCTTCGTTGGAGACCTGTTTGGTATGTACACAGACACTAGGTAAGCTACATTTTTCGAGTGACAAACTTTGAACAAGAAACTGTGGCTTTCTGTGTAAAATTGGCTAATCACGGGAAACCCTCTTCAAATTCCATTTCTATTAGCCTAGTGGAATTCAAGTTGATGGAATCTCCTCTAAAAGACCATCAGCCCGCACTATAACCTGTGTCGGACCTAGGATGTCATGAGGGGGCTGGACCTGGACACAATTCACAAAGGCCATGAGACAGCTGTTGAGAACATAATTTTACGCAGTATTACAATGTCAAATTCACAAATATGCAAGGTAGATCAGGTACACTATTTCATGGGTACACGCGACACTGCCTTTCAGCTAGGCAATGACCATCGCCTCTGTTGGCCCGAACCAGAGGCGATGTAGAGGCTATAGGCGCTCTGTACGCCGGAAGCTTTTCGGCGAATTATGCCTCGCACCGACTAAACCATCAAAGTCACGTTGTTATAACTACCTTTTGCGCATAGACGAACACCTTAGGAGGTTGTTGATGTGTTTAAGTTCTTCCAACTCCAACAAATACTCCCGTTATGAAACTTTTTCTTCGAGCAGTCCCTATTTCAGTTCCCAAAATCG
>NMRA01000476.1:156626-189208 GCA_002633005.1 Phoronis australis
CGACGTGAAAGTTGAATCAGTGGTCTCTAACTGACTTGTGCATTCGAGTAGCTAAATTTGCGATGTGAAAAGGGAGAAAATGCCCGTTGAAAAAGTATCCGGAATTTTGTTAGATCTGGCTTGCTACTGGCTGTCATCAAAGTCGTTAACGATTCAAACTAACTCGGGTAATGGCGAGTTTGCTCCTCAATACCTTCCAAGTACGGGAAAGTCAGTCAGAAAACGACACGCATGTCACTAGAGTTAACTTTCTTTCAGAGGTATAAAACAAAGCCGGGATTTGGTTAAAACATATTGTGAAAAGACGTTTTTGAAAACTGAAGTTGTGTAAAATGAAAGTGACACACCATATAAGCTATGTGTCAATTTTAAACCACACGCGGTCGTTTGTAGTGCGCTATGATGGGCGCTAGCTTGAACTGTGGACGCTTAATTGGAAATTCTCAAAATTTAAGGGGGACTTTTAATATATCAGTGAGCGCTTATTATGAAACACTTTAAAGGTAGGGAGTAGGCTTGTGCGTGAGCATAGTCGTTAACCTCAGTGTTTGCGGTAATAATATATTAAAACGCTGCAATGGTAAGAAATGTTATAATAATAGGATTTCGCGAGGTAAACTCCATCTAGTAGGGGTGACTTTTTGGATATCGTTCCCACCAACTGTACATTGTACCCTTTTTAGCCACCAGGAATGATGTTGTTTTTAACTGCCCGCTTCAGCCGCAACAATGTTGTTTCTATAGGTGTCTGAACATTTTACGGCGACGGTGGTTCGGGGAGCGAAAACTTGCCGGGGGGGGGGGGGGGGTNGGGTGTATACAAAGAAGAATGAAAAGTTTGCTAACTTGAACCACAATTTCGCATCTAGTGCCAATTTAGTTGCAATGGCTGGCTACGGGCATAGAACATAGTTTTTACAGAACATCGACTTCGGGAAACATCGGAACAGGAAAACGTCAGTTCTGGGTTATATCGGTCCCGGGACATCGGGTCTTTTATAACCGCTGGGAATCTGATTTCATTTTCAAATAAACCAGAGCCAAGCCGGTATACTCTTTCATTTAGGACTGTCGCTGTTCTTTCAAGTGGTGCGCATGCGTGAGTTCACGCACTTGAATCGCTGGAGTAGGCCTACAGTTTACGTTGGTAAGAACGTGTGAAAGACAAATCATATTTCGCGCACGTAGCCCCAGAAACAAGTAAAGGGTTTGGGAATTTCTTGGCAACTGAAAGACTTGGCCGTCGTTTGGCGATTAATAAGGTTGTCATTTTTACTTTGGCTGTCTTAATACGATAACAAGGAGAAGCACATCTCAGTCTAAGTCACGATTGTCTGCCGGTACCGCTTGTTCGCTAACGGTGCGATATCAGGGATATTGTCGTGGATATTTGTTACATGTAATACGGATATCTTATGTGAAAAATAAACATTTTTGTCCACCACAAAGTTTGGTAAGTTGATCGCTTAAGAATTAGTAGAAACACTGTTGTTTTGTGAAGCTTTATCACGTGTTAAGCAGTGGCCAGAAACTTTCTTCGGCGAATCCGGGAATTTACAAAAGTGGCCGAAAGCGTTAGCCAATGAAACGCGTCAAAGATCGATTCGCGGCATATCCCATGTTCATGCGACTTGCTTACAAGTCATCGGGAGGGCTGTTCTCGGTTAGTGTTCTTTTGAACTTGGATTTGGCAACAACCAAATAACGGTCAGATTAACAAGAGCTGCTTTGTATTTGCCTTGTATCTGTTGAGAAGTGTAAAAACTCAGCTCGCATTCGTTGGAAATTCCAGGTCGCATTTTGCGACTTGATACGAGCTGACAAAAATCTCAGCTCGCATTTCCAAATTTCAGGTCGCAAATGCGACCTGCAGCTCGTTATGTCGAGCCCTGAACAACGTGACTTTGATGGTTTAGTCGGTGCGAGGCATAATTCGCCGAAAAGCTTCCGGCGTACAGAGCGCCTATAGCCTCTACATCGCCTCTGGTTCGGGCCAACAGAGGCGATGGTCATTGCCTACCTTTCAGCATGGCTGGCACATGGGTGATCTAAACAAAACCGTCTGTAGGCCTACATTTGCATTTAACTTCTGAGCAAAGTGAATGTAATAGCACTCAGTCTTCAATTTCATTGACAGAACAAAGGACTATTTGAAAAAAGTTGATTGTGGTGTCGGTGCATCAGGTCTTCTACTCTAGTTGGACACAGGACAGTTTAGTTGGAAGGATTAAAGATTTACATTGCCTCCAGCAGTGCTAGTGCCCATCTAAACTCAAAAGGTACACATAATGTAGTAAAATAACTGTCATAGTTTAGCACTAATTAACCGCAATGAGCAGAAAACTTCTGGCGTACATGCTTGGTTATAATGTGTCGTCTTTGACCCTGACGACAATGCTTGTGACCAGTCGACGGCTAAATACTATTACTAGTTAAAACCCGTTCCTTTCACAGGGTATTTAAAAATGAGAATGAAGATATGACAAACCTCTGGCATGTTTCGACGGGTATAGCCTATCTGCTTTTTCTAAAAACTTCCTTGCCTTTTCCAAATCACCAATTTTCAGAGACTTTTCGGCAATTTTAATGCATTTTTCACTATCTTCTCTGTTCCCATCCATATTGAAACTCTTACAGCCAAACGATTATAAAAGCTGTAATATAATTGGTCCACATAAAACAAAATGTTTGGTCAAAAATACGCAGTCAATTTGACAAAAAAATAGTTTTCTGATCATGACTATTGTTAAAATTTATTTAAATATAAATGAGGAGGATTTACATCAATTTATGGTGACTTAATGATTAAAAAGCACATTCACAGAGCGTTTACAAGGCAATGCCTTAAACATCCACCACCAATCACTTTGCTTGTTACAGAGTTAATCTAATATAAATCGATGACGTTTCAAAACACTGCCACCTATGGACAAAAACTAGAAGTCTTACGACCACCCAACAGGTGTCACTCTGCCCAGGTGAGTCATTTGTTCGCCTGCGTAAAAGGCGGCTAGACGGGCCAACGTACCTGCGAACATAATCTTCTTTTAAAAAGCACGCTAAGATCTTCGGAGTGCTGAAAACAAAAAGACAGAATGGTCGTTTCTGCAAATCACCTATTTGTCATAGGTGTGATTATTGTGTCCATGTCACTAAAAACAGGTAAGTAAATTGTTTGACCTAGTTTTTTGAAATGAGTAATTCAAGATGGCTTCCCCCATCACATAGGACTCTGCCCAAATTAAAATGCAGATGTCTGATATTGTTTATGGATTATACCTATAAACAGGGTGTTGATTTAGTGCTGAACAGATCTATGTTACCAGTAGACCACGTCTTACAGAGCGGACTGTATTTTGACTTTGTAGAATCTACATTATAATTTGAGTTTAGTAAAACAAAACACCTGTTAGCTGGTTTGCCATTATCAACTGACCTACAATTGGTTTATATTGTTAAAATCGGAAATAATGCATTTCTGACAATAAATATAGACTATAACATCTACTAAGCATGCTAAGTAGTTAATGTTAAACCAACAGACACTCCGTCTCGTGGTGTGTCTGCGTTATACTGACACAGTTTTGTATTGATTTCCATGCAGATACTAGATAGCAAACTAAAAATAGAAATTTGAAAATAATTTACTTTAAATTATTAAAAGTATTTGAGCGTATAGTGCAAACAAAAATGAATCTTTAAATAAACAATTACACCAAAAATAAATATGTGTATACATTTGGTTCAATAAGTCTCAATTTGATCGATGTGAGCAGTATTGTTTTCTACATGATCGATGTGAGCAGTACTGTTTTCTACATGATTTTCAATGACAGTCTACTTAATTCAAGAATTGAAGACATTGATAAACACTTCTGTTTCGATGCAAATTAATATTCAAGAAATAGTTTGGAAGCAACAAATAAACTATATGAAGAAGTTAATGAAAATTTGTTTTGTTTTTTGTTTTATGTGTGCATTGTAGTACCCAACATATGAAGAACAATAATAATAATGATATTAATAATAATAAATAATAACAGCAATGTACCCGTTTTATTTTCATTACACCATACTGTAGTCCTTGAAGCCCATTAGTCAACCTTTGATTCTCAATATTAAAGAAAGTGAAGCTTTTAAGAACACTGTCGCAGGTTCATAGAAATTATTTTTTTGTTTATGCCTGAATGGGAGTCATGCAAATTATGATTGTTTTCGTAAAAGTTATAGAAGTACACCTGATCAAACTTACACATTTTAAAATCTAAAACAACAAGTCCTGATAGGGATTTGGAGAAGATTGTGTAAAGCGTAGTATTTGAAAGTTTCTTTAGGATCCAGCCGTTTCCGATACGATATTCCAAAATTAGCCAGTTTTTACATTTTCCAGTATTGCTCAATGAATGCTGTTGTTTCCATGGTCTGGTTTGTGGCAGTGATAAATATGTTGTTCATAATGTAGACTATTGACTTCCTTTTCAGCCTATACGCTACAATGTTACCAGTGTAACTCGGTCTCTGATGTAGAGTGCACGGAGCAGTTTGACCCTCAGAATGAATATTTACAAATCAAGGCGGCTGACTGTCCTGTACATAACGCTACGTACTGCATAAAAACAACAGGTGTTTGGGGAGGTAAGTACTGGCATACACTCGATATTTAACCAAACAAAACTAAAAAATCTACTTCTATTTCACTCACCCGAACCACATGATATTTTTGTGTAATCGGGTATTGAGTTGTTGGGAGGCCTTCATCTAGCAAACACCTGCAAATGTACATCCTGGCGCAAATCTAGACACCAAGCTAGGATGCCCTGTTCCGCATTTGGTTGCCCTGTTCAACAGTTGGACACCCAAGTAAAGTTAGCAATGGTATCTTTTAACTTGCTAACAAAAATGGTTGAGATAAAAGTATGATATGGAAAACTTCATTGCAGCTGCAGTTGTGCCCAATAAGATACCACTCTATAACTGCAGTTAGAGTCGTAAAAATGAAGTCACTCGTAATTGGTCATGAACGCTCTGAGAAATTAAGACTCATTTCGGATGCCTTATATTTATAATCTTCTATGAACCCCTGGTTGCTGCCAAGCTACAGCAAATTTTTGTTGTCTCTGTTCTTTATGTGTATTCGCCTGTCTCCTCCTAGTGACAGTATTTGACATCTTTTTCTAGCCATTGCCGGTACTAACAGGTTCTGTTCAAGTGAAGACATGTACGACCAGTGCCAGTATGTGAGATATCGCAATCATGACAGGGTCTACCGAGCATGTGTCTTCACCTGTACATGGGATGGCTGTAATGGATCAAAGTCCTTGAAATGTTCTCGTGTCTTATCACTAGTTTTTGTTATTGTTTTAGCTGTTTTTGGAATTGTCAAGTTGTAAATAATTGAATCTTGAACAGTTATTCTTCTCATACCTAGCAGACATTTGAAATTTTCTTTTGTTAAACATTTCATGACAAATACGCAAAGAAATTGTTTTCTATTTTATGAATGGCTTCTCTGTTGATGTAATCATACTGAACTGTATGATGAAAATTTGTGACAGGATTGTCTGCTTTTGAAAAATAGCTGGAACAGAAATTTTAGCCATTATCTTTGTGGGAAATAACTGAAATATTACAGTAGTATCTGTAGTGTACAATGTATAATTGTCAATAGAACTGTAATTCACTGCTGGCTTGGGAAGCAAGTTTTTGAGTTGGTTTGAATAGCAATTGTATCCTGGATTTATCGCTGTCTGTGGCAAACTGGAGAAAATAATTAATTCATTGACTGTTGGATGTACATAGTGTTTACTCATACTGTAATCTAGTGGGATAAATATTGTAAATACTAGTTATTTTCAGCTAATTGATGTTCATCTATGAGCTGTGCAAAATGTAAATAGCTGTCATTATAATCCTGTGTAAAATATGTGTATGCCAGGGTTGTATGTGTCTTGAAATGAATTGTCTTTTGTTTGTGCTAGGTTGAATGAACTTCTGGCAGGCGAATATTGCAAGTTCACTATCTGCCTAGCTGGGTGATAGATAAAACTTGTTCATCAATCTGTGTATTGGGTTTTTGTAACGCCCTAAGAGGGGGAGCGGTGGATGTTTCTGGGCGGAATCGTTTTTATTGTCACTCTCAACTTTAGTGATCCATCCTATGATCACTTACCTTTATGCATGGATATCGATTTATCAAGCTTCTTAAGACAATAACATCTGACCCTATGATTCTTGAGCATAGTGTAGGTTGTGTATGCACTTGGACAACTAATGTACATTAAAGCGATATCTTGTCCACAGAAAATTTCTAAATTCAGTGATGTCTGCGTGTGCAACTGATACATGGAGTCATTTAGTCATTACCTGTATTTATAATAAGCATTTGTTATTCTAATTAAGGTGGTGTTTATATTGCCAGAGTGTAACTAGATTTTCTGAAGTTTGTACAAAAATATTTTATAATATGTGATTTATTGTTAAACTTCTTATAAATTTTGGACACAATTCTCAATAAAGTGCCCATTATCAGAGATCACCTGAAATTCATAGTTTACATGCACTTTCAAAAGCCCATAATATTGGCAACTTTAAATACAAGCAAAAACGAGTTTATGGCGGCTTATGGCACCAATACTGGCTATGAACTCCTCTCCAACTAAGTTATCCAACTGCATCAAAATATAGTCCTCGTTTTGAGAAAGGCTGTTAACAGGTACGTAAGCTTACAGAGTAATCCTATACATGAATAAAAAAGACAAAATCCTGAACACACATATTAGTCTTAAAAACCGAAGAATTTTCCTTTGTCAGCGTATTAAGGTACGTTTTTAAAAGATTTCAGTTATTAGTCTTGAACCGCTTTGCCTCACCAAGTTGTCATCTTACCCTTCAGAAATTAGAACCTTATGCAAGAAGAATGCCAAATAAGGCTTCTTGTGCCTCCACAAAAATAATGATGTTCAGCTTCAAAACCTGAACTGAAACATTTTAACGTAAAGCAATCTGAGAACATATCTGGTCCCGTGCATGTTTGTGTCTGTGTTCAAAGTTGCACGGCTTATATGTTTTTGTGGCCGAAAAGCGCAATTTCAGGGCCATTGTTGAACGGAACATGCGTTTGAAATTATTAGCTTTGACTAAATCTTTAATACAACAAAGCCCGTCGCGTAAATTTTTGAAATTTCGTTACAAATCCTCAATTCTGTCTGCCACACCCGTTCACTTAAATCACTTATGCCATCGGTCTATCTCAGAGTGTGTGGGATTTAACTCTGCGATGGAATTAGTGCTATTCCTAATTTTTTCAAAATCACTTCTCGCTGAGAATGTCTGTTTAAACTCTCAACTCTGCGTCCCTACAGACTTTTGACTGCAGCAACAACTGCCGCATCATATTACATGGGCGGCGCACCATAGGGGGCTGGGGGGCTATAGCCCCACTTTTTTCAGTGCTACGCCGTCCATGTAAATCCGTGGCAACATAGGACGCCGCACATAATTACTTTACGCCGTAAAAAAGTTAATTTACGCCGCAAACAATCTACCTCGCAAATAATTAATTTACGCCTCTAATAAGAATTAACTTACGCACGTAATTTACGTCACCCATTTGGCCAACGATTATCCTGGGCATTCTTTATGTACTGATATTCACTCATAGAGTTAAAACTCGCTCTAATGCCTAAGTACGAGTTATACTAAAAGACTGCGTTTTCGGGAGTGCATTGCGTCTAAGGAATGGACACCACATGCCTGGCATGATTGGATATGATCAGTACCAAATTGGGAACTAATGCCATCGTAACTTCTACTTTCGACGAGTCCGGGTGAAAATGTACAAATAATATTGATGACCAACGGGGATGCGGGTGCGTCCGTACGCCAGGCGCTAGCGATCACTAACCGATGCGCTGCCGGACGAAGTCTAAAATTATTCAGGCATGGCCGGTTACTCAATCCGCCGGCAGATGTTTGATATCGTCTCTGGCTGGCGACGAGAGGGGGTAGGGGGTAACAGAAGAGGTATACCACGTCATGTCGAGTATCGAAGGGGAGCCCGAGACCATTTTACGACCAATTTTCCTCATACGGGCGTCTCTTACAAAATTCTCTGCGGAAGTGTGCCTTTTCCCTTCACTGGCTTACTTACAGAGCGAACTGAACTCTATAAAACCCGGCGGGGCAAGTTTTTCAGGTATACCGACTCACATTTCAATGGGGGAAAATTACACTAGTAAGCTGCTAAACCCTTCTATACAAAATAATAGTGTCTCTGGAACAAAACCTGATCAAAGGAAGACTTCATATTATTTTCAGTGACGGATTTAGGAGGGCCAAGGGTGCCATGCCTCCCCCCTAAAATTTTCCCAAATTCCATTTGGCAGTTCGGGATGCGAATTGCTGACTTGCATATGCGCGTACCCAGGTGAGCTCGGGGGGCGAATGAACAATGCATAGGCATTGAAAAAAACGTTTTTTAATAATAAAATCCACAAACCCAAAAATTCAAGACCCCTATATTCCTACATTTTAGGCTGGGCGCGCGCCATGAGGCGAAATTCTGGTCATTCCTGTTCCTTGACCCCCCAACTCAAAATCCTGGATCCGCCGTTCCATATACAATCGGGTCCTTTTAGTCCTGTTGGCTCTTCTGAGCGAGTCTTCAATTTTTCACTGGCTGTCAACATTAAAGTTGACCGCTATGCCTCGAGTTAGCGACCGCCTGATGATTGCCGTCGTATTTCAATTAGTCGGCCGACATCAACCAACGGCCATCCGGCCCATCGACGTCCGGCAGTTGACCGTCGGGAAATGCCCACCGTCAAATGTGCACACGATATGCTGCGCAATAGGGCGTGTGACAAATTTCTGGCGATGGTCGCGAAAAAGCATTAATTTTAGTCTTGAAATGTGAATTCTACTTCCTATTCCACAAAACATTGACCGAATCCAATCCGCAGTCATCGACATTTTTAAAAACGCTAAGGTACCTTAGATGTGCAAAAACAATCGGGCATCAATCGTGGGTACCGCCTTGGTTATCGAGGTTAGCAAGCATTAGTGGAATTTTCTGCAAGATAACCATTGCCAAGTTGCATGAAACAATCCCCAATAGGGACTCACCAAGTTCCCTAAACCTACTGCACATTTGCCTCTTTGTTTATTCACAGTAGATGTAACTTTTCATCCTTCTAATGATCTACTCTTTACTTGGACGTTTTCCAACACAAATAAAGAAAACCGAATTCAGTGAAAATAAATCCCTATTTAGTCATTAAATTGGGGGCGTTGTATGAAAACATATTTTCGATATTGACAATTCAAACTAAAGTTCACTGTTGATTTGTATCAAAGCCAAATACTGACTTAGTAATGAAACAAAAACAGTGCAAGGACAATCCATGTTTTTACAAGCCCACAAATGCTTATTAGATTTAAGGAGCTTAGTCAGTCCCTGTTTTGGTACTGTTTCATGCAATAGGACACAGGGATCTTCACTTACAAATTGTAAATTATTGTCTTCCCCCAAAATCGCACATCATGCATGTGTAGCCTTACAACATTCACATACTTTCAACATGTTCCAAGCCTATAAAATGCTTGCATTGTCTGGGTCTACCTGATCCAAATGCTCTAACTTCAAGCAGTGAACATTTCTTCCTTGGGGTAAAATTAAAGTGTACACAACATGACTCTAGTACCTCAAAATAAATTTTATTATTATATCTTACTTGATTTCAGTGCCTTTAGTGCACAGCTCATAAAGAAACACGCAAAAATTGAAAAAAATAATAATTATGTTCAACGTCATGGGTTGAACCCAGGTCGTTCGGATCAGAGACAAAGTGTATAGAAGAGAATGCAAAGTACATTTAGCGTCGAGAAGGTTCGTAGAGGGATCAAAAGATGTGTTTCCGGAGGCTGCAGCAACAGCAGCCAGGCGGAAAACGTCTCGGTGTTCCGAAGGACACCAAAGTTGCGCAGAAGTGGCATGACTTCGTGCGCCGAACGAGAGTGTGGGACGTCATCGTGGACCAAGAGATTCGGTCCGGGGCCACTCTGTGTTCTGCCCACTTTGAGGACTCGTGTTTCGACTCCAGTCACAGGAGACGATGAAGGCCTGGTTCAATAAAGGACAATATTTATCATTCAGAAACATCAGCTCTTAATTCAGGATCGTCTGTTGGATGACTGGGTTGACTCGCCGAGCCCGAGGCCGCTTCTCTCGCGGGAGGATCCAGTTCATAAGGCTCAAAGTAGAAAAGTACGCAGCCGGAAGCACATTAAACTTGTTCTCGCTTTCGTGCAACCCCATTTCCTCATCCTGGCCACCATTCTCATACGTTTCTTCATAGTATTCGTTCAATTCTTGCTCATAATCGTCGTCACTTTCAAATTCCCTGGTCTCCGCCATTGTTCAATGCTAGTCACTGATCTCTTGTGTTCAACCCATGACGTCACATGGCGGGAAATGTGAAAATTGGCAAAATTGAAAGAAAAATCAAAATTTTGAGCTAATTACACAAAATAAACAGGGGTTTAGCTAAGTTTTACGTCTTACATTTAGTCTGTGGCCACCGGTAATTCAAAATGTGCAAAAATCCATGGTGTGTACTGTTTAAGTAACTCTGTAAAGGCTGAAACTACACCAATAAATACAAATCTGTAGCATTTCACCATTTATTTGACATACAGTCCATAATGAATAGTGTATGAATTGTGTATCTGGAGTTTAGTTCTTGTAACCACGACTCTTTCGTCTACCTCTAGCACATTCAAACTTGCGACCCTTGCTACGGACGTAAGGCCTGTAAAAGAAGAGCAAAAACAGTCATAGCCAATCAGAACTATGAAATGTACACACAAAATTCATTCACAAGTAATAACTTAGATAGGAATCGGTTAGATATGAAGTACCTGATGTGCAAATTCACATGAAAAATTCTGGAAACTAATTTTCAACAGATGTTACGGGGCCACCTGGCTACTTGGAATTGATGACCGACAAACTGATGCAAAGATTGAGATGCCCTGTGCCCATGTTCAAAGACCCTGGAGTTCTTCAAACACCGGAAGAGGTTAGCCTAATCTTCATGGTAATCAGTCACCCATCCCCAGTGGGAGTAACGTTGGGAAAAAATCAGCGCATTTCCATAAAAGTATTTTTGACTCATTATATGGACACCAAACCAAGCAGCCCAAAACAAACAGCCAAGACCTGAAGGGGAGACACTAGAAAATGTTAAAATTTGGCAAACTTCGAAACACCATATCTCAGAAAGATGGCCAAGTGAATTCAAATAAAAGTTTCAGATCTGAATTAAAATCTTCTCCAAAATGCTGCTCAGAATTCTTTTTAAAATGTTCCACTTTGGCACAAAGGACAATAACAAATTGGCACATCCCAGATTTTCAAAGTTGCATAAAAACAAAGGTTAACTTAAAAACTGACAGTGTTTTTGAGATATCATCCTGTACAAGAGCAACGTGAAGTGTTGAAATATGCCCACAACTGCGCCACACAGGGTGAACTTCTAGGGATATTTATCAGTATCGTAAAAGGGCCATTAAGATGGCGCAGAATATGAACCCGTCCAAAAATGGGAAGGTGTTATCGTCTTCCTAATAGAGAACCATTCGTCTTATTTTATGAAAATATGCCACGAAATAGCTAAAGGTGAAGAGGCAAATGTGAAAAAACAAATTGTCGTTAGGAGGCACAGTGTTCACAATTGTCAGACCTGTCCAAAAGTCAATGTCAGTCATGGTATTCTCGTTAGGAACACATATACTAAGTTTCATAACGATCCTTTGGGTGGTTTGACAGATATTGAGGCACACACCAAAAACAGACTCGAAATAGTAAAAATGGCCACTAGTTAGCAGAGCGGTACTCGGATTGATCCGAAAGTCATTGTCAGTCATCAGATACAAACCACATTATGATCCTGCTAAGGACTGAGGAGATACAGCAGCAGGTGCCCAGACAGAGATGACAGCAATATGCACCCACAATATTGTGGGTGCATAACAAGCATCATTAACAACCTATCAGTCAGGGTCAAAACTTACTTAGTCGTGCTGTGTGGTACACCTGTAGCAGGTCCAAAATGTCTCTGTGCTTCACGTGCTTTGCGGGGTCCTAGAAGTTACAAGTACAAAATGAATACTGGTATGCTTTAGAACTTGGCCAGCTGGAAAGCAGTCTTTGAATGAGCAAGCCATGATCTTGAAATATATTCAACAAAAAACCAATACAAATATGAACAAAAGAATTCAACACCACATGCTTATGTATATGTGCGTATATAGGTTATACCTCATACATAGGAATACTACTGCCATATCCTGAAGAGAATTTATTCCACCTGGGAATGTCCCACAGACACAAAGGTCTAGCTGGAATATTCCCAGATGTAATGAATTCGAGATGCAATATCAACTGCAGTACAATATCCCAGAGGTATTCCTAAGTGGGATAACCTATTAATACCATTATCTCATTCATATTGCCGCGACATCTAATTGCCACGTCCTTTGAATAATTGTCACACGATGTCATAAATATACAATTAAGTCATGATGTTGAATAACTAGTAGTTTTGTTTCATTAAAAAATTATAAAAACCTTCAATTTGTGAAATATGTAAGTTAAAACAATGAGCCATTATAACATTTAAATTTTGCCAGAAATGATCCATTTGGGATCGTAAAATCTGTCAACAATAACTAAGCAGTTGTCCAGGCGTCAAGTCTGCCTCTAGGAATTTCTCAGTTTTCTAGGTCTACTTTTTGTTTCATGGCTTCTGGAATGGAAATAGTGATAGAAATATTTCCTGCGTGGATGCCAGTACTGGAAATAAGGGACACTATGCTCGGCAACACGATCGATAAGCAGAATTTGTACTCAAGACCGCTGCGAGAGACGGTAGAGCCGAGGAACACAGCAAGCAGACTATTGTGCCAGTTAAGAAATATGTACTCCATATTAGATCGCAATTTCCTGTAGGTATCTTGGTTCAGAAGAACACTTCCCTGCATGGATGCCTGAAAATCAAGAACTGACCAAACCCAGGCAGGAAAATGTGAACAATTAGCACTAAGGCACTTTGTAAGCAAACTTTTTGCATGAAGCGACACACTGATTGACATGAATCATAACTATATCCCTTTTGCCTTCAGCAGAGGATAAACAATTTACACAAGAATGGGGACAACACCAGTGGTAAACTGTGCAAAACAAGTTAATTAAAAGATATACCTACCTTGGATGAGGACAGTGTTTTGTCCCTTTGGAGCTTGCAGAGCTAGCTGATCAAAAGTGATGATCTCACCACCAGCCTTAAGGATGCGAGCACGAGCTCCACTAGTCAGACGAAGGGCACACACCTGTGATATATGTACACAGTGTAATCACACACAGGATAAAGATAACTTTTGACTACAGATATAAACTAAGACATTACAAATTTACACAAAATAAGGGAAATTTCACCTCTAGACATGCCAGTTCAAGGATGCATTAAATAGGGATTCCCACTTCTCAAAATTTAAAGAGTGCGGAACCATGCTAGGCCACATAGGGCGCGCATGTGACAAAAGACTATAGATGGGTTTAGTGCAGGCTTCCTAAGAATTCTTTTAGGAAATTTAGAGCTTGTTTTCTGCATTTTAGGAAACTCTGCATACTAAAATTATGTTTTACTTAAATCACGATCTTGACACTAAAGAAAAAAATTTTCCCTCAAAGTTTTATTTTGTACTTGAAAGCTGTAAAGCTGTTGTTGGTTGTATCCGAGCAATCCTAAACTCTATCAGACAAAATAGATGCATCAAGCACCCAGTACCCACAGCTAGTACATTATAAAACCAGGGTTATATTTGGCAATTTCTCGAGAAGTTGTCGATACGTATACAGCCGCAAGACACTGGTGATGAAAGACTTTGGCTTGTACAACAAAGAGAGAATGGATTAATTCCAGAACACAACAAACCTGTGCACTCATTTTCAGAGGTGGTCATTAATGTTTGGTCAGGAAGGTTGGACAATTGATATCCAAACTCTAGCATAATCTTGCCTAACTTTCAAAATGCGTCATATAGCATGCACAACAGTATACTATCTTCAAGTGGTGTAACATGTATCCAATTGTATTAAAACAGGGTCTGCCAAGAAACGGCTTTTACGGAAACAAGCTCACCTTCAGTTTGGGACAGTCGAGTAAGCGCACATCATCAGTTATGGTACCCACAACCACAGCAGTCTTGCCATCACGTCCGGCCAGTTTCATCTTGCGGACCTGCATAGAGAAATCACGGTTTTGACCTGTACCCTGGTAAAATGTGGCAGGGGGCTATTCCACACACGATCAGCTGTTCTTGTAAGTGCGCGGTACGGACTAAACCATTCAAATGTGCAGTTGACCATTTGCTCCCCGTGACGACACTTCAATCTTCTCTACCATCTGAGTCCGATCAAGTTGAGCAAGTACTACCTCGGAAAGGTCAGGTAAATAGTCACAGTAGCGGCATCATAATTATTTGCTTAAAATAATAAACATTTAGACACTAGAGAGTAACTGAAAAGCAGTTCAATAAAACTAAGTCATATGGGTCGCATTGAACAACAAAAATTACACTTCCATCAACGACCCGTGAAACAATGCCAACATCGAGTGTTCTTCAGGATATCATGGGCTGACTGAAAGCACTACCAATACTTACCAATCGAGACAGACTTAGTGCTGGTCTGTTGATCTTGCTCATGAAGAGTCTCCTCAGGACAATCTTGTTGAACTTGGAGCTGGTGCGACGGGCCAGGAATCTGTACAGCTGTAACAATGAAGGCATAAATTTGACAGGATACTTTGGCCAAACCGGACTTCTAGTGCTTCACTACACTTGTATATCTTACAAAATATTGACTTTCTCAACTAGGCACAAGACTTCACTCTTAAAGTCACCAACTTCTCATTTTTACCATTTCCGATTGATCCTGAATTGTTTGTAATGGGAGACTTTCAAACAACAACTTGGTGACTGGTCGTATGGGAATGGATACCCCTGGCATCTTGAGGATGAGGAGGCACTATACAACTTGTTAAAACACATTCCGTATTATCACATCAATTGTAAAAGGGTCTTTTCACCGAGGCAAACTGTTCCCCTATGCCACCTGCTGCAACGACAAAGTAGCTTCTGGTTCACCTAGGTAACGATACGAGTCACCGACTCCACGTGACTAACACCATTGGTTTCTGAAAGTCTCTTATTGCAACTAGTCAAGATTTTATAAGTTTTCACAATTTTTAAAATTGTTTTTAATAAACATATCCGTTTTTAGTCGACAAAATAAACTTTTGGAAACAGTAGGCAGTCATGCAACTACAACTTTTCCAGAGGACATCGACTGAATTCTACGATTTTTGTTAGAGAATGCAACGACATGCGGCTATGGGATTTTTTGTACCCAGATTTAAGATCATGATTTGTTATGGTGTTTAACATTAAAAAATCAGTTTAATTTGAAGTTAACTATCTTATTTGCCAAACTTAGTCCAGTCTGAACTTAGCACGACATCAACGGCATTGTTTAACAATTGTAGTGAAACCTGGTTGTACAAGCACATCATTCTTAATATTCGCAGGTCGAGGCTCGATGCTTTGTAAATGAAAACTTTACCAGTTGCCACAAAAACAATGTTAGAACTCTTTTAATTAGTCTTAATTTAGTTTCTATGACAAATCGACTCGCAAAACATCAGGTATTTTTGTAAAAAATGGCAGCCGTATTCGTTTTTGTTACATTATGCGAAAACTAAGCCTTTATATCTAAAATCCTAACAGCGATTTTGAGATTGATAAGTTAATATTTTGAAGATATCCCACCATGACCCTGTGTCTCTAAGAGATTTTTATTAATACATCATAAGAGCTTTTAGTATACCTGTTGCTAAGAAACGAACCAAAAATTTTAAGAAAATTTTTTTTTGTTATTGAGTTGTACATAATGGGTGGAAGACCGCCTCCGCCATTGTTGTTTTTACCAGTGCGATACTGAGGAGTTGTGAAGAAAGTCCATGGAGAGCCGCCTTTTTCAAACATGAAAAGGTGCGCTTGTGGAGACTGTAGTAACAGCAACTTGACTGAGAACGTCTCTGTGTTCAAATTTCCTACATACATGAAAGTTGCACAGAAATGGCATCGGTTTGTGCACCGCACGAGAATGTGAAACGTCAGTGTGGAAGAACATGCAATTCAGTCCAAAGCCACACTTAGTTTGGCACATTTCAAGGAATCGTGTTTCGACCAAACACGAAAGTGACGTTACGAAGGATTCGCCACCTTGTAAGTGTATTTGCAAATTTTAAAAATAGCGAACTAACTGCATCCATCCTTGGGCAAAGATGTCAGGCCTTCGACCACGATCCAAATCTAATGTCGGCTAGTGCATTGTGTTTAGACTGTGCAATGAGTGAATACAAGTGACCCAGGTTTACAGTGGCCGTGTCAGTGATTATTGTCTATTTTATGAATACTGACCACCCCTTGGTTCAGTTGGTAGTGGTTCACATGTTTGCAGCATTTCTCGAGCAAGTGGGTCGAGTTCATACGGCCTCAAAGCCGACGAAAGTTTGCTAAGTGAGAAATCGAAGTTCATTGTCCTATTCTTCAAGTACTTGAGTGTGATGTCCGTATCCACTCTTCTCTCTGTCTGCATAATAATTGTCCAGGTATGGCTAAAAATCGTCCTCGTCATCTGATCTGCTGTTGTTCTTCCATTGCAACTGTCAAGTGACCAAATGTCTTCCACCCATTACATCATTTGACAGGAAACTTGAAAATAACTAGTTTTTCTTCAACATTAAAATAAATCGCTGCTAGCTGGCATTAAAAGTGCTGATTTAGCTGGATTTTATGGTACTCGTTTCATATTAGTTAACTGAAACTTCAAATACAAGAAAATGCATGGTGGTAACTCTTTAATTTTTAATCATGAACTGAAAGTTTGGAAAGTTTCTGCAAAATACACCTAGCCGTGTTCCTAAGTTCAAATTAAGTCCATTTGCCGAAGCCGAGAAAAAGCCGATTAAGTTGGGAGACGTGAAAGTCTCAAGGTCTTCAGTTAGTTACATGGTGAAAAATTGTTTTTGGTTAATATAACCTGTCCATACCTTAAAGGCGAAGGCAACCTTTTTCCATGTCATTTTGAGCTAAAATAAGGTTTTTCGGTTATCCTAGACATATTTTCCACTTAATTACAGCTTTTCGTAATTTTATTAATTACTCGTCCGCTACTGCGGAAGTGACGTTTTAGGAGGCAAGCATTTCGCGCCAATTTCTTTTCATATAGTCTGACTGTGAGAGCTGCAGAGTCAGTCAATGTTCTACCTCGGTTGTGTTAAGTTCCGTCGTCGTTTGCTTTAATTTACTAGTCAGTCAACATGCCACACTGTTGCTGCGTACCGGAATGTACTAATTATCGGCTCACGCGCGCTTTGGGAGTACGTTTGCATCGCTTTCCGATGGATGACACACTTCGCCGTACTTGGCTCGTTCGTGTGAAGAACACAGCGTTACCCGTCCACGCAACGTACAAAGCAGTGGAGAATTACCGTGTGTGTGGCAAGCACTTTCTGCCCTCCGGTTACGAAAGGGATTTGTACGCTGAACTGATGAAGCTCCCTGCGAAACAACGCCTGAAGAAGGATGCCATTCCGTCTGTGTAGATTCCCGGCAATGCCCCGTCGCCACACCCGAGAAGTGCGTTTTTGAAGCGAGAAGCCTCGCGAGCTGTGGCCAGTACAGTGACTGGAGCCAGTGGAGGCACTTCATCTACTGTCACCCGTGCCTCCGAACGTACCCCAGAGCGTGCAATTCCTGGAACCAGTAGTGATTCGCCCTGTGCTGTTTTCTCCAGCCCAGAGCCTCTAAGCAGCCCTGCAGCGATATTGAGTAGTGGGAGTGATTACAGGCCCAGTTCGACACCCAGTGAAGAGGACAGTTCGTCGTCCAGTGAACAGATCGGTGAGCCAAACTTTGATAAGTTTATTGTGGACTTGTCTAAAGTGTTGGAGCTATTTAGAAGGTGCCAGGTGTGTGGCGAGGGAGTCACACGACACAATGTAAGCAGTTTGGGTGCTCAGGTCACCATCCAGTGGGAGTGTGTCACGGGACACTCTGGCAAGTGGGACAGTTGTTCCTCTGTCCGTGGTATGCCGGAGGTCCACTTAACCATGTCCAGTGGTGTGCTCTTCACTGGAAACACGTTTCAGTCGGTGAAGACAATGATGGACTTTGGAAAAGTCAAGTTTTTTTTCGAAAACAACATTCAACAACATTCAGAATTCCTATTTAATACCAGTTGTCAATGACGCATACATGTCACAACATCTCGAGTTGGTGGCGGAATTCATGGAGAAGGAGAACTTGTCTGACTCACCAGGGCGGTCCGCCAAGTATACCACATACACTCTAATGGAGGAAGAGACCAAAAAGATAATTGATGTGGAACTCGGAACAGCACAAGCATTCAATTGAGGTAGGCATAACAACGCACACAGTGCATTTGCACCAAGATGTGTCACCACGTCTGTCTTCAGTAGCCGCCTCGTTTCTCTCAACAGCTGCCTGTGCCTGTGTGTACTCTGCCTCGTTGTACTCGGGCTCAAACATGTACCCACCCACTGAATGTCCGTGAAAAAATTCCTCGTCACCACTGCTGTGAACAAGGTCTCCGTCACTCACACTACTGTCACTGTGATACGGGTCACCGACTCCAGCCATTTTCAGCTTACAACACACTAAACAATCCCTAAATCCAACGCAGTTGAGTTCTCTACTAACCTATCTTGCCGCAGAATACTCGCCGATGGAAAGTGGTGGCGACAATTGGTGAAAAATAGCACAAAACAAAAGTAGAATAGAACAGATTCGCACAGTAAGCTCAACGCAAAACCAAGTGGCGGGAAGCGCTTGCCTCCTAAAACGTCACTTCCGGAGTAGCGGAAGAGTAATTAATAAAATTACGAAAAGCTGTAATTAAGTGGAAAATATGTCTAGGATAACCAACCCACCTTATTTTAGCTCAAAATGACATGGAAAAAGGTTGCCTTCGCCTTTAACTGTGTTCACAATTTCAACATTCACTGGCAATGTCAACTGAATTTGCAGTGCCTAATTAATTAACACTAAAACGTTTCAATTATGTGACCATCTCCAGTCTGACGGCTGGGGTCAACTGTTGACCTACTTAAAAGTAGGTCAACAGTTCATGCGCCAAGGGACGATAAGTCACCAAGTACAATATGGACAACAGAAGTCATGTCGGTAGTTAAAGCGGGTCGTGAGCATGAGATCGAAACAACGAAATGTCAAATTACCCATCAAATTAATGAATTTGGGCGAGGATTTATCTCTTTTCATACCTTGCTGTGTTCGTGAACACAGTCAGAGGCGTACGACGACTTGGAGCAATGGTCGTATGCACGCAGACGCATAACTACGTTTTGTCATCGTTCGCTTTCCCCCACATCTTTTTATCACATGTACACCTCGTTGACTCATTAATACGGTGACTTGGTGAATGAAAGGACTGAGGGTACATACGAAGCTGCTCTGTGCCTGACAAGAGATTTGAGTGACAACCCTATATTTTTTGACGTCGAATAAGTTGTAAACATATTTTCATGCAGTTGCAAGGTGGTTCTGCATTATTCTTCCTTGATACACGGTATATAGTTCATATTTGAAGTTCCCAAGAATGAAGATAAAGTATTTTGCTAGACATATATGAAATATTGTAAAAACAGATAATTTTAGTGAATGAGGTTTGAAAATTCCTTTATCGGTGAGTGAGCTGTGGAGCTATGCTGTCTAGGATATCAGTGGTTACATTTGTCTTGAATGTTTGTGTCTTCACTAAACAAGCATTGCGATAAAGATGCTATGTCTCATTAAAACCGTGAATATTTAAATTTGTAGCATGCGTTATCTAGTGACTTCCTGAAGAACTGTGTGTACAAGTATAATCAGGAAACGAAACGATTTGAAAAAAATTGCGGTTTTAAAGAAAACACAACTGATACACTTACAAACAAGTGTGAACATATAAAAACCCTAGTAATTCTAAATAATACCCAATCGTTATTTGAGAGGGAAATAAACAAATAATAAAAACTGTGCCTTGTTTCACTAGGGTAACGATAAAATATTACTTTTCTGGTTTACATGAAAATAGTAGTAGTTTGTAAATTAATACTTTATTTACAACTTAAGGAGACCATGCATCTTAATATGCATCAATACCAATTTGAAGTGTATTTTTAAACTCGCCTGCTCGTCGACCATAATAGATCGTTCTTATATACCGACTAAATATTTCAGTGTCATGGCAAGCATCTAACTTAAGGTGCCTGAGAGTGTGTAGACAGTGACCATCATCCTTAGTTGGCCACACTAGAGACGGAGCTTCATTAGGCAATTACATCACCCTGGATGCCGCACTGGATGCCACAGGCATACAGGGGCGATGGTACATCCCCACAAAAAGTTACTCATTTCAAAATACAGCACATAAAACCAAATGAACCATACATATAGGAACACGGATTTATAATTAACACATACCATGACTCTGGATACGATTTAGTCAGCAAAACTTGAACAAATCGATGAAAATCTGTCGCAGTTTGCTGAAGTTTCTCATACCGGGCGCCATTTTGAGGAAGTTAATACGTGAAATCACGCATGTTGACGAATAAAAAGTCCAAGGGATATAAATCTTACGAATTTCAACCGATACCTTCCCATGCTATTTTGCAAGTGTCACGCGCTAGCATCAGGCGCTTCGCTCACGTGACCCAGTTGACATACTTGTGGTTATCGCGCGCGTGGTGAAAAAGTTAACGGCAACCAAAAAAGTGGAGTTGGAATTCTTCGCCAAAGTCAGCTTAATTCTCACAACAAAGCTTCATCGAAGATACGTATAGAAGTAAAAAAGACCAATGGTGAAAGTAAGCGCTTTTTTAAATGATAGTTTTAAGAGTGGAATGTATTTTTGACGATGTGAAACCTCAAAATCGGTGGCCGGATTAGGGTTACCTCCCGTTTAAAATACATGTAACGACATGAAAGTATTGTAGCCCCTAAATGGCCAACCGAGGGGCTACATGTTGCCTAGAGCTTCATATGCCAGAAAGTTTTTGGCAAATTAAGCCTCACACTGATGGCAGGCACACTAAGAATAGAAGCATGTGCAGGGTAAAAATGGCCACTTGCTGATTTGGGCAACTGAACGAAGGACTGCTCGAAGAAAAAACTTTATTACGGGAGTATTTGAAAGAGTTGGAAGGAATTGAAGACATCAACAGCCTCCTATGGCTACGGCCTCCCTCTATGACTATGTGCAAAAGGTACTTATAATAGCATGACTTTGATGTTTTAATCAGTGTGAGGCTTATTTCGCCGAAAAATTTTCTGGAGTATGGATGTCTCTACTGGGACCAGCTGGAGACGGTGGTCACTGTGTAGTAAGTGTGACATCTGACTCTGGAGCAGGACACTGTACATGGTATTAGAAGATTAATTGATAATGGTTTGGTGAACCCCTATGTTGTGAAAATTTATTGAGTTTTGTGTTTGATATGGACGGCTGAAATGAAGCACCAGTGTAATTCCAGGTCTCGAGTATCATACTTTGCAGTATTGTATTGTACTGGGGACGATCGGAAGCTGAGGACGCCTGTGTATCAACTTAGTTTTGTCGGACTGAGACAGATTACCTCAGATCATTTAAAATTCACAAGGCAGCGATCTACAGTTTCCACACTTTCATATATTTTTTCTTAAAACACAAAATGAGTACGATACCTTCACAAGAAGTCTCAAATAGATATCTTCACTCTTGGGCTCTGTCCTGCGGACCTTTCGGTCATGTTTGTGATTGATATCTATGCCCTGAAATAAAGAATATCATATATTTCTGGTATTTTAGAGGTTTAAGTAGGCTATTAAGGACAAAGGACTGTAGTTCATTAATTGATGTTAACTTTAGTAGCAGATTAAAATAACAAACTCCACCAGACCCACTCACCATCGTAAAAGATGGCTGCCAAAAAGGAAGTTCAATTGCATTCTGGGTCGAAATTGTATTTCTTCACTTCCGATGTTGTTGACTCGTCGCTGACTCGTCTGACGCATTGGCCACAAATTGGCCATTGCTCACTGCTGAAGCTGGGAACAAAGGTGAGTTCGTTTCTCTTGAAACAATTTCCAACTAGATTAACCGACTTTCTAAAATGTACACCTGTTAATTCATAGTTAATTACCGCTTCCTTGTTTCCAGAATGAGCGTACTTTCACACTTTCTAGTTCCACAAGACAAGTACATAACAAGTCGTAACATTAAACATTGTCATTGTCCATTGTCATTGAAATCGAATAACTCTCTCTGGACACTGCGCCTGTACACAGACACTTACATGGGCGGCGCAGCACTGAAATAAGTGGTGTGGCTATAGCCCTCTCAGCTCCCTGTGGTGTAGACAATATTTACTGAGTAGTTGTTCAATTGTTGTTGGTCTTGTCGAACTATAAATTTCCGTTTTAGGCCCGAAGACATAATCTCCCATTTTAGTGTAGACAGAACCACCGTCTCAACTGGCCCCAGGCCCAGTAGACCCCCCCCCCCCTAAATTTTCCCAGATACCATTTGGCAGTCGGGTGGTGCCAATGTCTGACAGGCGAAATCCTGGCTAATACTCTGCCCTGGCAACCCCCCCAACTCAAAATCCTGGTTCCACCCCTGTAAGCCCTCCATATACTAGAAGCTTTTGAGCAACTTGTGCCTCACACTGATTAAAACATCAACGTTATGTTGCTATTGGAACATTTTGCACATAGAGGGACGCCTCAGGAAGTCGTTAATGACTTTAACTCTTCTCAGCTCGAACAAATACTACTGTAGTCCTGCAATCAAACTTTTTCGAACAGTCCTTCGTTCAGTTGCAGATTTAGGCAACTGAATGAAGGACTTCCATTTTTTCACTACTAGTAACTCATACTAGGGGATATAACATCTGAGCATGAGTGTTTGAAATCAACGCATTAGAAGTTGGGCATGTTTACCCAAACAGTCGATTTGCTTCATAATTTTGGCCCATATGTATGATTAATGATAATGCACATGAGACAAAAGAGCTGTTTCATGTCTCTATTAGTAAAAAGTTGATATATATGGGAAGGTGGTACACATGATTTACAAGAATACATGCCTTTACAAATTGCGCCTCACTCATCTCACTGACTCCACTCAGATTCACCAGTGGACATCCGATATTCCATTAGTACATAGTGGTTCATTAATTTGAAAACAATAGACTATATTCCACTGCCATTAGTACATAGTGGTTCATTAATTTGAAAACAATAGACTATATTCAACTTCCATTTCTTCTCATTGATAAGATTATGTTCATTAATTTATTTTAGCTTTTTGACGTCGTTCTGAATGGAAATTCTCCCATTGACTTTGCAGGGCACAGAATTTTCTATGCAGTGGGAAATGTATGGAACACGATTTCCTTCATCTATGGAAATATCAAATTTCGAGAAGTTATGCCTTTTCCATAAGCACACCCCATTGTACATCAGTGGAAATTTGCAGGCATTACGATAGCAGGAAAAGCTTTTAAGGGCTGTTATACAAGTAGGTTGAATTTTCCCGTCCGCATCACATGGGATCTGTAGGTGTCGTTGAACACCTGACCACCACAGACCTGATCACGGTCTGGCGGTATAGTGAAGTTCAACGGGGCGGAGCTATTTCGAAAATTAGCTATTTCCCTGGGCCATAATGCGGTCAAGTACAGTATGTTCACATTACATACAAAAACATGATGAGCTGATAGAAGGAATTTATGCAACTAATAGAAGACATAAAACAGATATGAGGGTTGCTATAATGTGGTGTCAACATCGCAGATAGGTGATTACTAAAATGCTGAGATCAATTTCTATGGAAAAATTGCTCTCAAGGTCACCCATGGGAGTTGAAAATATGCCACCTTTTATTAAAATGTGGGGCTGATACCAGCAGAAAATGAAGGAATGCACAAATTTATAATTTTGCTACTTTATTGATTGGAAATGATAACGACTTTAAACCGTATTTTGCTCTTCCAATCTTCAGGGTCTGGAAATCAAAATCGCATAAATTACCTTTCAAAACTTGATTTTAATGAAAGGGGTAATTGTCGCCGAGTTGCCATGCTAATTTGTTAAAAAAGCTAGCTTTGGATACAATTGAGTAGCTAACAGAACTTTGCTAAAATTGATATAGGGATACGTTTTTTTCTTTGAACAGCGAGACCCGGGTTTCAAAGTGAGTGGGTCACAAACCAGAACCACTTATGCTTTTTTGTTAGGTCTTATGAAAAGGTATTACATCAGTATCATTCATGAGTAACTACATATTTCAGGTCTTATGGTTTCAAGGAAGAGTGAATGTTTGGAAAATTAGGTTTTTCAAACCTCCGGCAAAACATCCCCAGACTATTAGTGAGGTTTAAGGTTCATTGTTGTGAAGTCCTGACATTTTATCTCCGGTAAGCTAAAACAGCTGGTCCATCAGTAGACTGGTGGATTGTTTTCTAGTCAAATCAAATTAATATCAAGTCATACTTTGAAAGTCGTAATAGAATCTTTTCATTTGTTTCATTGATCTTCCAACGCAACCATGTAAAATTGGTCTCAAAGGGGGCTACTCCTTGGCCCCTTTAAGTGGTGCATTAATAATTTTGTATTGGCTAAAAGTTATGAAATAGATATACGATAGAACTAGGTGAAATTCTAAATCAAAAGAGATTACACACTTCATTTGGGCTTTTCCCAGACCCCTTTAAATTGAGCATAAATAGTTTTTTATTGGCTGAAAGTTATGATAAATAACGTAGAAAATAAATCCGAGACTAAAAGACGCGATCCAGATACACTTGCTTGTCGAAAAGTTGTTGTTTTATTTACGTATATTTATTCCACTTTCTGAAAGTTATGAAATACTTGGTAAAATGTTAAATTACAAGAGATTTATCCTCATCATTTGGGGTTGGACATCTGTTCAAGTATTATAGTCTATAAATTATGCTTCGTATCTTTAGTACTTTGACCTGTATTAGGTCTACTACTGGATGCTCTTTTGCTGTTATCTTTGGTACTTTCCACTATGGCTTATAACATTGTTTCATTTTTGTGGGGAATTGAAACAAATGTTAGTTTCACTTGATTTGTTCACTGGTGGGATAAAGGGGATGTATAGTTGATATCAGAGCTCAAGTTACAAGACTTCCCTGTTGTACAAATTCATTGATGATTGAAGCAGGCATTACCCTAATAATATACGTCATTCTATATGTAGCAATATGTCCATGCAGAGAACAATACTCTTCAATGTACAACTCTCCCACAGTGCAGTTCGACCAAACTTTCAAAAAGTGCATTGACCATATTTTCATGAAGTTTGCCCAGTTCTTGATTTTCAAGCAGCCGTGTATGTATATGTATGTATATGTACACAATTCATTCCTTGTTATTTCTGAGGCTATTTTGACCAAACTTTCAAACAAATATGCTTCACTAACTAAGACAGTACCCTCTGTTGCAGTTCTGAAAATTTATGCCAAATAGACTCATGAAAGACACATAGATGAAGCACCTAACTTTAGTGATCGTGCTTTAGTACCTGTCTTAACATGTGGGGGAGAAGTAATCTGTCTAGCAAACATCCATTCCAAAGTTTGATCTTATGGCCAAATAGACATACTAAAGCTGGGGAGAATGATAGGTTTCCCAGGGGTGTTATAAAGTTTCATTAGCCAAGGTTGTGCTGTTGTAGAATGTTGAAGGTTTGTATTTTGTTCTTCATTTATAATCGTCTCTGGTAGTTTTTACCTGGATACTTTACCTTTGTACAGTGTTGCTTTGAATATGAACTAAAAGCATTTCACCAATTTCCTTCATCCTCAATGTTTACCGGAGGTTACAGGTTGCTCCTCTTCACAAAACTGTTTCAAACATATCCACACCATGATCAATCATTTAGGGCATTGGCAACATCATTAGCCATTAGTTTTGAGACTGTTAGCCAGCCCTTCTCCTCTAAGTCTTTTCATGTTAGCTATTGGCAGTTGGTCACTTTAACTCCCTCTGGTTATAGAAACTAGCATGTCTAGGGAATTTTTGAGAACAATTTACCTGAGTTACATAACCAAATTATGATGATTAGGTATGTTTAAGGAGTAACCAAAGGTAGTTTTTGATGGTTTATTTTAGTAGTAGTACTTGACAACTTGTACTTAATTAGTTTTGGCTCCTGGGGGTACTCGACTATATTTTTGATGGAGGTGCAGCTGGATAATTAAGATACCCACCTTGGTCACCCATTTAGAGAGTGAAAAGGGACCCCCCATGAAAAAACACACTTTCTTATTTCAAAAAGACCATCCTTTATGGGGGTTAATTCTTTGAACTTAACCCTTTTGTAAGGATTCTTGGATAGCATAATTTTTAACTCCCAAAGTGACCCCTTTTGCTGCGAATTTTGTTGGAAGAATTCTTTCACAGAATTTTATCAGAAAAGGCACCCTTGTATTGGGAAACAGGACGTGAAAAAGTCATCCTTATGGGTGGAACATGCAGCATAGCTGTTCTATGGGAGTGCTCCCCCGGTATAGTTTTTGTACATGAAGTAGTTGTGGTATTGGTTCAGTTTTTAGAAAATGGTGATGTCATTGTACCTTTTACCATAAAACCGCCACTAACAGCTGGGTTTCCAGTTAAGGTGGTCTCCAAGCTTAGCTATGGCTAATTACGGGTGGGGGGGGGAGAAGAGGGAACTAACAAACACTGAGTGTTTTCTACGAGACAAGTCTCCTATGGTTTATACGTTACATCACCTTTAGAACAAAATTTGGTGATAATGCGAAACAAAGTGCTGGTATGTACAAAATGTCCAGAACCACAGTCTGAGACCTTGAGCACTTACTTACTAGTTCTGGAATTGTTTGGTTGGACTTTTGTTAAATTACTACACTTCTGATGTTATTTTGTAGTACTGTAAAAACAGGCTGTCCAGTGAATATTTCAAATGTCTGTCTAGAGATCATTGTTTTTTTTTTGCAAATGTGGTTATTTTTTACCACCAGATCAACAGAAGGTTAACTGACAAGGAACACACCAGCCATGTACCTCTACAGATTCAATGCAGTCCTGCACAGACATCAAATATCCATAAATTATTATATGAGGAAAAAAAGTTCTCAAGTGTTGGGTTACATGATCAAATTGATAAGCATATTTTTTACTCGCAGAGACCCAGCTGTTCACTAACACATCCTCATGTATGCAGAGAATGGTGCTACCCCCCCATACACAATGCATTTAATATATGAGAGGTTCATAAATTGTGGTTGTTGTCAAGTCATATGAGGGAGACCTCTAGGTTTATGTTCACCAAACAATAGCAGGTGATCATGTAAGGAGGTGTGTCTACCTGTTAGTGGATTGTGCTGATGCTGCACTGAGTATTCTGCTGGATTGTGCTGATGCTGGACTCCGTATTCTGCTCTATAGTTATTTTGTTTTCTTACAAATTTCCTCCATCAGGGTATCTTTATTTATAACTTAATGTACTAATACAGCAGTGAAAATAATTGTAAAGTAGCCTTGGTCCTAGAAATGATCCTCCTTGTCATGTGAGCAAAATAGAGATGAATGCTGAGCAATTGAAAACAGGGAAATGTTTTATGTAAATCAGCCGAGTTACCAGTGAGTATTTGTCAGACAGTCGTTCTTTCTACTCAGTCTTGGAAAATATTGCACACAGAGTGCTAATACTTATACACAATGTAGCTGTTGACAGCCCCAACATATAAGAAAACAAATAAGAACTTTGCCATTATTGATCAAAGCGTGTCCATGCACAATTTGAAGCTGGTGTTATGTGTTGAAATCTTAATTATTAGTGGCAATGTGTACTTTGCACGGGAATTAGCCAAATTGGTGATAGTTTTAGGAGTACTCATTGTGTCACTGACACATCAAATTTTCCAGTAACAATGTGGTTGGCAAACAGGCCACTTTAAAGTTGCCGCCATCACCTATTTATGTGTCTTTTATGACATGTGTTTGTGACCAAAACATTAACTTTTAATAGGGTTATTTGGTTTAAAGTGTTATGACAATAAACAAGGACAAAAAATGCCACAGTGACCTAGAAAGCTCTTCCACAAATTGGCCCACAGGTTAGAGACTTTGTGTATCATTTGAACCATAGCCACATTTTTCGAAAATGATTCTTGACAAATATGACATTATATACTGGTAGGCAATTGAGCATTGCTCAAAAGTGTCTCCTACTCCTCTGAGCTCGGTTTTATTAGTGAATGTATGTAAGAGAATGAATGAGAACGTGGATATCATGCAAAAGCGATTTCTGGGGCTATGCTCATATTTTTTGCCCAGTTTGCTGCACTGTGAATAATTTTTCACTGGGGTTTTGAAACACCTTTTAGTGCACCTGCTTCAACTAAATACTCGATGAGTGCTTTAGGTAAAACTTGCACATCTTTGATAGCAATGTGCTGCGTCTTTTGCAAATTAACACTTTCCTCTGGCATCAATCTTGAATTTTGTTTAGCTCTTCAATTTTTATGCGCCCACATATTTATATGTGGATGCATTATGCAGTCATCTCCGTCCGTCCGTCCATCTGTCCGTCCGGCGTCCGTCCGGCATCCATCTGGCATCCGGTGCCTGGTGTCCGCTGCTCTATCTACGCCTTGATGTATGTTCATGAAATTTTGCACGTGTTCCTTCCGTGGATGGGATGGAATGAGCAAACTTTCGGACGGATCTGACAACCAGTGTGCCCCCTAGTGGCAATTTTAGTTTTTTACGTTTACCTCAGTATCTTCAAAAGTCCTGAACGGATTTTCATAACAAATTTGGTATATAGACACCTATTAGAGAGGTGATGCTATCCTCTCGTTTTTAGATGGATTTGACGCCACCTAGTGGCCATTTTTACTGTTTTCGAGTCTGTTTTTTGCGTCTACCCCTCTATCAACCAAACCGCTCAAAGGATGATTGTGAAAATTGGCATGTATGTTCTTACTATGAAGTAGACAGCTGACGATGATTTTCCGACGACTTCGACTACTGTGGCACCTCCTAATGGCAGTTTCGTTTTTTGCACCTATGTCTGTATCCCCTAAACTGTTCGCAGGATCTTTATTACGTACTCTGCGCGTGCAAGCGCGGAGTACTGTTGTTCTTGGGTTTTTTTAATTTTATTCTTATTCTTATTCTTATTCTTCTTCCGACCAACTTCGAGGCTTAATAACTCCAAAATGGGTGCAGGTATGTTCTTTAAATTCTGCATGTGATTTTGGCAGTACATAAATTTTGATTCGTTATATAATCATATTCCATATTGGACCAGAAGAGGTCATTTGGTGCAAAGGTCATGTAATTTTCAAAATGCTACTTCTTCTTCATTTTTAAAGCTATTCTTTTCAAATTCGGTGCACATGTTTAAGTCAATAAGGCAATTTAAAAAATTACTTTTCTAAGTAATTGGGTCATCCAATCAGGTGAAATAGGTCAAAGGTCATTAGGTGCAAACTAAAATTTTGAGCCAGACACTTCAAATTGACAGGTCTGATTGCCACAGGTAAATCAAATCGGAATCCAAAGTTTCAGGTCATTTAGTGCAAAATGGGGTCATTAGGTACATTTTTCTTCTGAAAATTTGACTTTTTCAATCAGCAAGTATTTTGACGTGTCAACCGTTAGACAACTGTGATTCTCAGCATTAAACACATTTTCCATGGGCTTTGCAATAATTCTCCTAAAGACGCTTATAATGCACCGGATAGGGTCAATTAGTGCAAAGGTCATGTAACGTTCAAAATGTTATATCTCTTACGTTTTTCAAGGAATTCTTTTCAATTTCAGCACACTGGTGTAAGTCAACATGCCAAGTGAATACACTTTTAATCGAGTTAACAATTACTCCCTCATCGGGGCTCATAATGCACCGGAAGAGGTCAATTAGTGGAAAGGTCATCAAAAAATTAATATGTAATTTCTCCTACAATTTTAAAGAATTCTTTTTCATATTGGTAAACGGGTTGCTGTCAGTAACTTCCCATAATAATTCCAGTAATACGCATGCGCAGAGTCCGTTATTGTCACGCCATGACAATAATCTTTCTAGTTAAATTTAGTAAGTGTATTTGTATGCTGCGAACAACAGAGGACTTCGACTTTCAGACGAATTTGACTACTGGCGTGCCACCTTTTTTTACGTTAACCTCTGTATGTTCAAAGATCCTCAACGTATTTTCATAAAATTTGACATGCAGGCATCTGTTAATGAGGTGACAATTTCTCTCCGTTTTCAGATGGATTCCACCTAGTTTGCGCCACCTAGTGGCCATTGTTACTGTTTTCGAGTTTTTTGGCATCCACTCGTCTATCAACCAAACCGCTTTTAGGATAATTGTGAAAATTTGCATGTATGTTCTTACTATGAAGTGGACGGCTGACGACGATTTTCCGACGGGTTCAACTACTGTGGTGCCTCCTAGTGGCAGTTTTGTTTTTTTGGGCTCATGGCTGCATCTATTATACCGTTTGCAGGATCTTTACTTAATTTAGCAAGTGTATTTGTATGATGTTGACAATGAACGACAATGACTTTTGGACAGAGCTGACTACTGGTGTGCCTCCTACTGGCAATTATAGTTTTTCACGTTTACCAATCTGTATCTTCAAAGGTCCTCAACAGATTTTCATAAAATTTTGAATATAGGCATCTATTGGTGAGATGACGCTATCATCCTGTTTTTGGATGGAATCGATTTATTTTGCGCCACCTGGTGGACATTTTTGATGTTTTCAAATCTTGTGTTTGGCGTCCACCCCTCGATCAACCAAAGCATTCTAGGGATGGTTTTGAAAATTGGCGTATATGTTTTTAGTGTGAAAAGGACGTTTGATGATTGCGACTGACTACTGAGTTGCGTCCTAGTGGTAGTTTTGTTTTGTTTTGTGCCCACAGCTGTATCTCCAAAACCCACTGCAGGATCCTTATTAAATTTAGTAAGTGAATTTATGTGAAGATAACAGATGACGAAATTCAGGCATTTGCGATGCATTTGTGGGCGCGTTTCAACGCTCCGCGTTCCTCTTGTTTTATCTATGTTGCAGCTATAACGTTTTCTATTTCGAAAATAGTAACTGCATTCAAGTGCTCAACATTTTCATAGTGTATGATCCTAAGCTATTGTGTGTTAATTGCTTTAAGCAAAACTTAAAAAAGCTTTCATTGAACTGACATGTTACCCCCGACTGAGCCAGCTCTGAGAGAAGCAGACCATTGAATTTTATTGTATTGAGATTTTTTTTCAAGAGCCATCACTATTGAGGATACTCCCATTCATTTTGTATGTGGTTGCTAGGGTCCCTTTGTGGCCAGGTAACAAAACTCGTAGGTATATTTTAAAACAATTGCAGGTATCCTAGTTAAGAAAAACACTGTGGTGGGAGACTTTTTGCGTATAAGAAGAACATAATTCTTGTCACTGGCAAACCCTGTTTGGTAGGAATTTCATATTCACAGCGCCTCGTTATCCAAACAACGTTGGGCCAAGTATACCTCAGGTAACCCTTCTGAACACGTGTAGAGTTATAACAAGTGGTATGTTGTTTGTTACTTTCAGAACTGATGAGACCAAGCTAGCTAAAGACATCACTAATATGGCTTCAATCGAGACCATTCCAAGAGATCCCATTCCTGCTATGAGGAACGACTGTACCAGCAATATCTTGCAAGATACATTTTGGTCTTTTCCAAAAGCCAAAACAAAGTACAATGTGACGTTGTCTTTGGATGCACTAACGTTCTCAGAGTTTTTAAGAAGTGGTGAACAGCGCAAAAGAGTAATACCTGTACGAGATTTAACTGGCTGCCAAGTCATGAAAGGAAACTCAACGAAGGACTCAAATGCCTATATTTGTGTTTATTTTTATCCTAAGAGGAAAAAGACACTGGGCAGCAAGTTTGTAAGGCGGAGAGAAACTGCGACTTTTGTGATGAAGAACTTTGATACTTATGATGAAAACATAAATACTGCCCAAATGTGGGCATCAACTATTCGGGATTTGGCTCAAGGGAAGTTAAGTTCTCCAGGTAGGGTGATTTGTTGCAATGACCAAATGCCATGGCGATACTCAGATTTTTTGTTGTTTAATCCGCTGTGGGTGTTTGATAAGAAAAATTTAGTTTAGTGACATGAGAATTAATGATTTTACCTTCTGTTCCATGATTTCTCCTGTTTTTAAAGATGGTGAAAAGTCAAGTTGCGAAAATTATAGACCAATATTGGTCCTCCCTGCAGTGTCCAAAATTCTTGAAAGGTGTGTTCAAAAGCAGCTTCACCAGTTCCTGGAGCAAAATTCCCTTCTCTCGGCAGCACAGTCTGGTTTCCGCCCCTTGCATTCCACTCTTACTACAAATATTC
>NMRA01000476.1:189820-205958 GCA_002633005.1 Phoronis australis
TAAACGGTCCAACTCAATTACTACCTTTAAAGTTAATGTTAAAAAGTGGCTGTAATTTACTTAACCTTTTATACCCTGCCTATCTTAATCATGTCATTTTTTCATTGTCGTAAATACTCTCATTGTCTAGAGTCATCTCTTAATTTATTTCATCTGTCTTAGTTAATTTTTTACCTTTATTTGTCATTTAGTTATTGTCTTAATTCTCAACCTTAACTGTTTTATTTTATCTTTGTTACGTATATTTCATTGTTGTTTTATTACTTCATTGTATTATATTACTGTTTTTCTTGTTGAGGGCCCTCTTGGAAAGCAGTGCTATCACTGAAGAGGCCACCCTCATTTTAAATATCACAATAATAAATATAATTTGATTTCAAGAATCTTACTCTGCTGAGTTTTTCATTATTTCACCTGTTGGTTACTGTTGATATAAACAGCAATTGAACTTCATGGTGGTAAGTGAAAAATTGGGTCACATTTGTAACTTCAGACAAAATTATCAAGATTGTAGAAGTTTTGGTTAATTTGGGTCAACTTAAGCTGATAATTTAAGATTAGATTAGAAAGTTCTAGAAGTCTGGAAACTACTAACAATTAAAATCTCTGCAGAATACTTTATCTTATATCAATGATGTTGTATAGACTGTCTGTATAGACTGTCTGTATAGACTGTCTGTCTGCCCTCAACCAAATAGTTAATTTTCCTCTGTCATCTGTCATGATAACCATTTCTTGTGGTGCATATTCACTGGGCTCTAGGCCCAATAATTGCATTTTGATGAAAACGGGCCGAATTTTAATGGTGTAGACAGTCGCTTAAGGCCAGTACCCAACTCTTTCTTATAGATATATTTTACATGTATCTCTCTTTGTGGTTTCGATATGGGTTTTTGATTTTGTCAAGAATGTAGTTATGGCTATTTAACCAGTACTTTCAAGCATCGTAACTTAGGAACCTGGTCTAATGTATCTTAATCACACTGTTAAAATGCCTTGAAATAAAAAGATGTTTTATGCATCGTGGTGAAATAACTGTAATTTTGTAAATAATTTGATAAAATTTCGTACTGTCAAATCTAAATTTTGTGAATATTTTGTAGAGCATTTTGTGCCAACCAGGAAGCCCTTTCTGGTGTTACTGAACCCATGCAGTGGACCAGGGAAAGCACTACAGATGTTCCAAGAGAGAGTGGTACCAATGTTGGCAGAAGCATGTGTACCATATCATCTCTTAGTCACAGGTATACATACTAACTAGCCTCACCATGGTATATTATGCTATTTCACCCAAGGCTGAATAACCAGCCACAGTCAAGATCATTGTACTGGTACACAGTTCATATTAAATGGTTTATGAAGATAATTGTTTAATCCAGACTGCTATCAAATGCATGGTAGCATCGCAAGCGTATGTTGACGACCATCCTTGCCACAAATTTATGCAAAGTTTCATAAACAGTGGCCTTGATATTTTTTGAGATTTCATGGCTTAAAGTTTGAATCTGTTTCCTACAAGACTTTCATTTGTTGGTACAGTGACATGCTTCAAAGCATTTGCTGGCCCTAGACATTCTTACTGAAAAAGCTACTGGTATCTAGATGCACAGCAATTACTTTATTATTAACAAGAAGATCAGATTCAAGTAATCACTCAACAGATTGTTTACATGTTACACCGTCCATACTCAAGCCATTCATGAAAGTTACAATCATAAGGGACATTCACTTTAAAAGTTCTATTATTGGCAGGGAAGGTGATCATTTACAATCCCTAATTGCCATTTTTATAAAGGTATTTTTCTTTTTCACATTAATTTTATAAGCTTTATTAAATATACAGGTTTTGTTTTTGCAGAGACACTGTCTAAACCAGAGATACAATGTATTTGGATGTTATTTAACACAGATACTCAGAGAAATACTAAACCCTTACAGAATTCCAGAAATCTTTTGTGAAATGGATAAAACGTTAATGGAACCAATCTACACAATGTTCATGCATAGGAATTGGAGAATCAAATTTTGAAGACAGTTCAAATTTTTAAGACGGTTTAAATTTGTGCCTAGAATTCTATGAACCAATCTAAGTTGGAGCCATCTGAGATGGACGTCGGCAGAACATTTATCTTCATTGTCTAAATTATTGACTTTCGAAATTAAACCACAGTTACCGGCAACTGTTAGGAGGCTCATTTAATATGAGATTTTGTTGTTACATAATTTACAATAAATATATCTACACCGTCCCTTTCTTGTCTCCAGTTAATATTTGCCAAGTCAAACGATGTAGCTGTGATGATGCAGTGAGAGAAGAACTGTGTCCACTTCATGTGAACATCTCAGACACGTGTCCATGAACATGTGTCCACTTCATGTGAACATCTCAGACACATGTCCATGAACATGTGTCCACTTCATGTGAACATCTCAGACACATGTCCATGAACATGTGTCCACTTCATGTGAACATCTCAGACACATGTCCATGAACATGTGTCCACTTCATGTGAACATCTCAGACACATGTCCATGAACATGTGTTGCATAACTTAGAGTGTTTTTTTCTCTCACACAGGCATTTAACTGGTACCACTGTTTTGAACACAATTATCCCGAACTTTATTGCTTATTTGAGGTACATTTTATTTCAGACCATGCATCACATGCTACAGAAATCTGCCAATCCATGGACTTATCCAAGTGGTATGGCATAGTCATCATGTCAGGGGATGGCCTGATATATGAGGCCATCAATGGGTTAATGTTGAGAGATGACTGGGAACAGGCGATCAAAACTCCCATCGGGTGCCTTCCAGGGGGTTCCGGCAATGCACTATGTTGCTCACTCAATTCTTATGCGGGGTAAGTCATGCGATTTATGAGGTTAACACAATGAAAATTGAAATTTGTGTTGTTTGGTGAATTATGGGTAGATCATTTGTAAAGCATTTTTATTATCATTGACATTTCAATTGAAATGATGTGTGGTTTTATTATGAGGCAGCTGCATGCCAGCTAATGTCATATCTTTTGATGACTGTTGGTGTATAGTAATTTAACAACAAGAAATAACATGTAGATTCTTAAAATGTGTAATGGAACAGAAGAACATTGATTTCAACATCCTTTGGAATGTAAAGAATGTAGGAACCATCTCTCTAAGCTATGCAAAGATGGCAGATTTCTACAATAAAAAGTATTGTGCATATCTTCACTGTCTTGTGATATTTCAAGCCCTTGTTGTGAAAAAACATTTTGCTTGTGCTCTGATGCATTTTGATTCCTAATTTTATAACTCAATCACTCATTCACTGCAATTTTTGTAGAACTGCATTACCCAGTGTAAAAAACACTGTCAACGGCTATTGAAGGTTTTGGTTGAAATTCATAACTCTCCAGCATGGTACATACATTATCTAACATCTGAGATTTCAAACTCTCAATAAATTTCAATTCACAATTAACCTCCATAATGGGCAGTTTAAAGGCCATTAATTTGCGTGTATTTCAATTCGAGCAGTAGGCGATCAACTGAACATTCTTCAAAAAACCTTGAAAAGTATACTGCGAATGTCATAGTGTTCTTTATGAAATTGTGGATAAGCTGTATCACGAAAGTGTCCAAGTCTAATCACTGATTAGCACATTTCACTGTCAGTGATGGGTGAACTCGACGAATGGCGTTCATGGCAATGGAATAGCTAAACTGATGAACCAATATGTCTAGCTAGTTTTATGTTCAGATGCAATAAATATTTTAGTGTGTTATATTTTGAGTGTAGAATTTTTGTTATTATGTGTTGTTTTCAAAAATTTAATAATCCATTTTCAGAAATCTGAAATTTTAGTTTTCAGTTACTGCATAGTGATTCTTTTTCCAGAGAGCCTGTGATGGAAAACCCACTTCTTCACTCAACTTACTTACTCCTTAAGCACCAAGTGATGCCCATGGACCTTGTTGCTGTGGATACGCTTGATGGGCGGATATACTCATTCCTGTCAGTCATGTGGGGTTTGATATCTGATGTTGACATAGAGAGTGAAAGGTACAGATACCTAGGAGATGCACGGTTCTTTATCGGGACAATTTCTAGAGTTTTAAGTAAGTATCCCTGACCTTCTTTTCTTCTCATAACCTGAACACAATATGGCGGACAAGTAAACTTTTACTACATCAAAATATTTAACAAAAGTGAGAATTGATGTTATGTAGAACCTTATTGAGGAATGTTAAATCAGAGTCAATTACCAGAAAAACTAGGCTGTGTCAACCAGTAAAAGTAAATATTATTTGAACGAAGAAAGATCAGGGATTCTAAAAGTACACTTTATACTATGTTATTGTTATTGTTATTATAACGTTACCACATTTTTCTAAGTCAAATTTTCTTTTTTTACAAAGGTACGTTTATATCACAAATACCCTTTAGTTGATTTTAATGAAATCTTTAAATGATAACTTCCCAATGTCTCTCAAAAACGCTGTTAGGAATTTTCAATTACTCTTGTAGTTTGGGTTTTTTGCCAAGTTTACTCGCGAAATGTATGGCATATTTGTAAAAACAGCGATCGCATTTGTTGATGGCACAGTGCAATGAAAGTAGGACTTCTAAAAAAATTCTAATTGACAGTGTTTTTGACATTGACAGACATTAAGTTTTCAAACTTGAAAGTTTCATTAACATTTTTGAGAACTCGTGTTCCTGCATGTCAGTTCAAATTAAGATGATTTGCTGAAACCAATAAAAAGTGGTAGATGTTGTGAGTATTCAAAATTTGACAGTTTTCGCTTAATTATTTGGTGATTTCAATATAACCTGTATATGCCGTGTTCGTTATTTCAACATTCACTCGCAATGTCAACTGAATTTGCTATGCGAAATTAACTTAACATTTCAATTTTGTAAGTCGGGTTTAAAGCGCGGCATGAGCACCAGACTGAAACTGAAACATCAAACTATTGATGAAGTTAATAAATTTGGGCGAGGATTTATCTTTTGTCGCAATTTGTTGTGTTTGTGAACACAAAATCTTAGAGGTAGTGTGGCAATTCGGTTTCGGTGCATTGCTTCTCAAAGGTTGTAGGCATGCAGACGCACAGCTCCCTCAGGATCAATGTTCTTCATTTTCATCGTTCTATGCTGTGTACACCTTGTTGACACTATTTTGGCGATTCAGTGAATGAAAGGACTGTGGGTATATGTGGAACTGTTCTGTGCTTGACTGGAGATTTGATTTGAGTGCCTATCTTTCATAACTTGAATTTTTCTGTCAAATATGCACCACAAAATTGACTATTTGACAAGTGAAAGCTTTATAGGTCACTTGTTTTCAGGCTTTTTGGTTTTTGATGCAGTGGGACATTTGAACATTGATTTTTCGTTAACATACCAATAGATTTGCATGAACATATGCATGTCTTTGGTGGCCTATGGTCTCTACCCCCAGGCAATGGCAATGTCAGCTGTTAAAGATGAAGATTTGGGGCACTGTTTTAAAAAGGGATTTTGAGGAAGAGAAAAGATGATTTGAAATTGCTATAAATGTGCATTCTGTCAAAGAAACGAACTTTTGATTTTGAATGTTTACGGCTACAATTCTGGTCTCTTCCTTACTATGATGAGAAGTGGCTTCTTGGAACTACTCAAGGCTAGACTGAACAAGTTAGTTTGTATACACTGAGCATAGTATGTGCAAGCCCATGAATCAACTCTTAATTGGATTATTCAGCACGTTGAGACTCAAATATTAAGTAGTTGAAATCGTAGTTTTTGATGTAAATAAAGTGGGTTTATAGGAACATGAAAACAGCGATAGCTATCTTTAGATTTTAAATATAGGTCATTTTATTGGGACGGATGAAATGGTGATGAGTAATCCAGATTTATTAATTATGCTTCTTTTCTAAAGTACTTTAAAAAGAGAATTGTTTTAAACAGTTTCGCTGACACTTGATTGGTCTTTCGCAGAATTAAGAACATACAGAGGAAAGATATCATTCCTGCCTAAGAAACCTTATGGAAGTCATCAAAGACCTGGCATGTTGAGATCTCACAGCACAATAGAATCTTCCGATATTGAGCCAGTGCGTCCAGTTCGGCGTAGTGAGAGTATGATGAATCCTGTTGCCGCATCTGTCGGGCATTCCTTGCTAACCAATGGCATTCAGTCTGAAGGAGACGTAGCAGATGTGCCAACTGAAGGCAAGCTAATGGAGGATAGCATTGCCGAGGAAGGTTTAGCAGACCTTGGAACAGTAGTGCCACCTTCAGGGTCAGTGAATGGCACTGCACTTAGTGTCAAAGGTGCTTCTGATAGTTTATCGCATGCGTTTGGTGCTGGAGATATGCCAACAACACTACTACCACCACTTGACAAACCATTACCAGCAAACTGGGTCACTCTGGAAGATGAGTTCATCACCATTTCAATGACCTATCAGTCACACTTATCCAGAGACCTTAACATTTCTCCACAAGCAAGGCTAGATGATGGTGTAATACATCTATCTTTACTAAGGGCGGGAATAAGTAAAATGCGACTCATCGATATTTTAAGTTCTTTGGAAGATGGTTCACACATAGAGTTAGAAGGTGTGGAAAACATTGAGGTTTTGGCAGTGAGACTGGAGCCCATAAGCCCCAATGGAACATTGATGGTTGATGGAGAGAAAGCGCCTTATGGCCCAATACAGGCTCAGATCTTACCGTCTCTCGGTAGAGTTATGGGATTGTCCAAATAGCATAGCGGTAGTCTCGAAAAGCTTTGAAAGCTGCAGTGACCCTGCCTTCTGTCAAAATAATAACTTTTGATTTAATGGATTAAGCATTATTATAAAATTGGTTTCAAGCTGTTCTCTTCTCAGACTGGAACTGATTTCCGAGCTTGAGAAAAACTGACAGTTGAGTATTCACTGACACCATCCCCAGTATGTTGGCTTAATCCAGTGGACCATTTTATTCACCGTGAATGGTTTGTAGATTATGCAGGACTTTGTTGTCAAATCTGCATATTTAGCCAAATATCTACAAAACTCTAGAATTTAACTGAATATAGGTATAAACTATATTTTAACTGAATATAGGTATAAGCTATATTTTCTCTAAGCAGAAAACCTGTAGAATTAGGCTTTTTGCCAAACTGCCATTAAGTGGGTCCCGTGACCAGGTCCTCTCAAACAAAAAAATTAGCTAAAAAGTTTGATACAATGTCAGAAAAACATCAGCATCAGTCACATGATCAAATCTTATTTTACTGGTATGTAGATGCTCCAAGATCTCAAAAACGGTGTAACAGTTTTCTTAATTGTAATTTTGTTTTATGCATCTTGAGATTTTTTCCTTAAAACCAAAAAAGTCCTATTTTTGATAACTTTGATGTTAGCTAAATTAACCATTTTTGCTGTGTCCTACAAAACCTTAAGCAAGGACTAATTACTGTCAGTTTTTCCAACATTGAGAAATTAGCTCTCATCTGACTGGGAAAAGATATGACCAGATGTGACCTGTATCTAAGGGCAGGAGATCAAAACCCTATGTTAAAGGTGGTTTCATAGCAGGTAAATTGCCTGATCAAGTTTCTGTCTTATTCACAAACATTTCTTTTAGTGTACAGTAACTCCTTAGGAAAGTGGCTTTAATCCACTGTTTCTGATCATTATGTTACTTTTTAGAATCAGTGTTTACCAATTGCCCATATACTAGTGACCGTCAACATGTTTTATGTTACTCTTGTCTTTCAAGGTTTAAACTTGAGCGCCTGTTGTATACAAAGAGCGCAGGAGATTTTTTGTATATTCTCATTTTGTATTTAGTAGGAGGTTGTTGTCTATTGTTCATTTTGTTGTCCATCATTTACTAAGTAATTATTTTGGAACAATGCACTATTTGCTTATATTGACACAATCTTGCTTGTGTGAATGACGTTTGACAGAAAGACTTTCTTGACCATAAAGCACTGTTAACAAACTGCAATTTGTCACATACGACTTTGTTAACGACTGTCACATACAACTTTGTTAACAACTGTCACATACAACTTTGTTAACGACTATGACATACAACTTTGTTAATGACTGTCACATACAACTTTGTTAATGACTGTCACATACAACTTTGTTAACGACTGTCACATACAACTTTGTTAACAACTGTCGCATACAACTTTGTTAACGACTGTCACATACAACTATTCAGACCATATAGCCAGATGTTGTGACAACTTCTGGAGCTAAAACGTCGTATAAGGATTTTCGTTTGAGACAGAGAAAATCTGATTTTGCTCCAGGAGCAGAAATGATACAACAATACAGTTGTCCACACACACTGGGTGTTGTCTTGACTTTGTATATGAAATTGTTTAGGACAATCAGTTTGTAGACAGGGCTTCAGGCAGACACCAGACATGCAGATACTTCTATAATAATGTTAAACATAACAAGATAAGATCTGAGTCAGTTTTAAACCATTTTCCTTGTTTTGACTAGTGACTACATTGTCAGCATCAATAAACCTTCCTTTATAGCACTGCATATCACAATCGTAAATTCAATTCCCAAAAAATATCAAAATAGAAGAAAAACGACTTTAATTGAAAGTTTCATAGCTCCATGGACATGAGTTTGACGTATGAATGCACACAGGGCTGGTGTGTCAAGTCCAACAATGTACGAAGTTCTTGTACAACTTGCGCCACAAACGTAACGCCTTGTCATTCCTTATTGTACCATAAACCACAGGAAAACGAGCAGCAACATCTGATGACTTTTCACACTAAACACAATGGAGGATGACTAGTGATATGATTGGTTGTTCCAATTTTAAGTAGCATTAACAAGTTTTATGTGACAGTTGTTTTCTAATTTGACTGTTGTTTTGGTGTTTTCATGTAAAATTGGTGTGTTTAAGCACTTTAAATTACACCCTTTTCAAGTAGCTTGTGTCAAACTTTGACCCACTATTCCTCTGGATTTGGTAAACTGGAAATTTTGTTTGTGTCATAGCAGACACCATGCTTACTAGCTAAGCATTTGACATGAAAATTGTTAACTTGTCTTTTGAGTGACTGTATACTAGAAAATATGTTTTTAGGGTTGGAAAGTTCTGAGTGTCTTCAGTGTTCCAGATTATTTTACTTCTCCTTAATATACCATTGTTGAATGGACACAGCAGAGCATCTAAAACACTGATACCTTTGGTAATCCGTTTTGTCATGTAGACATGTGTCTGAGAGCTATCTTGGTATATTTGAACTCTTTTGACCCATTTTAAATAGTTTTCCAAAATGTGCTTAATGATTAAAAAATAACCTGCCTTACCAAAGTAAGGAGACAGGTTGGTGATGGACCAGCAGAGATTCAGCTGTATCTGAACTAAAGGTGAACTGAGAAACATTCCCTTTACTGTCTCTAACAGTTGTATTCAGGGATATTCTCAGCGAGATAAGTAATTTTACAGCAGCGGTGCAGAATCGAATCCACTAGCTCCGCTGTAGCAACTGAACACTGCTGCAGAGTCAAATCCCACATGTTAAGTCGTAGAGTATTTAATGGTAGAGACATTGGCATTGATTTCAACGACTGTTTAGCAGATGGCAACAAGTATTGGTGCTTAGAAAATTACACAAGCAACAGATTTTGTAGTAATATAGTTCTGGTTAAAACTTCAGGAAGTCTGTACCATCCGGCAATAATACCAGAAATGCATCTTGCAGCTGTAAAACTGATTTCGCCCCTTTATGGTCCAAAGCAGTGGTGTCAAATAGTCAAAGCCTGGTGCCTGCATTTTAACATTTTTACCGGTATATTGATTTGTAGAAGTCCGTTACCGGCATTATGCTGTGCATGGTAGGTCTCACAGAACTGAAATAGCTAAAGGCTAGTGTAGAATAGCTGCGAGCTGACCTGTAATCTGCAAGTGAACTGGGTTAACCGGGAAACAGCGAGCAAAATGTTGACTGACATGGTACTCCATTGTAAACTACGTAAATGCAGTACACGGTCAGAATGGGTGAACAAGAAAGGTTCATTATTGTCAGGTGATGCAATAATTAATTTTCTTCGGTTAGGAATTGTATGAAAAAAGTTAGAAATTGGCCTTACTACCTTGTGAGGCAAAATCTTTGCAGTTCATTTTGTTGCATATTTGAGCCACGGGCCAGGCTGATTTCTATTCAAGGTATGTAGCTCTCCGTTTGCGCTGACCCTTAGGGTTGTGAACAGTTTTCTATTGTCTGGGATTATGGGAAGACTGTGACACTCGGTGTATAGCATGTTTTTGAATGACTGACTACTTGGTCTGTCAATTATGAATGAGCTTGCCACAATAAACCTGCCTTTCAGAACATTTGTTATCTCGAGTCTTTGGTCGATAAGAACTCCGCCCCCAGAATGAATATCATTCCATGGCTAAGGAGGACAAAAAATCTAGTAATTGACTGTGAGTATGATTAATGTGTTGTAAATTAATGAATCAATGTAATTTAACTGTAATTATGATACGGTGTTTGGAAGTGAATACAGTGCAAGAATCGACAATAAATTATTGTTTTCAAACATCAAAATTTATTTTCTTTTTACAATACAAGACTAATAAAAGCTCATTTAGAAGAAGCATCAGCTGGTGTATGCCTGGGTAGAGTTCCGTAACGCCGGGACCTTGCAAAGAAGCAAAGACTTCACGAGATTACGCTCCTAGCGTTACTAAACTCTACCCTGGTTTAAAAGATGTTACATAGTTCTACAATCATAGCAGTCACAATTCACCGATTGAAGCACTTTAATCAAAATATTCAAGTAAAGCGTAAAAGAAGGAAGGTTTTACAGCAGCACATGCCAAAAAGTTCCAAGCCCTATGTTTGTTGAATGAGCAAAACCATAGCATCAAAATAACATAAGTACTGATGCATCTCTTCAAATTAGTTACAAAACAATGGGTATTCACTAGGACTAGTCAATGGGCCATGTGGCAAACTGGACATAATACAGGTACAATTATACAAATAACTTAATTTCACTCTCAATTATTTCTCAATTCCACAAATCAACAGCTGAAAAGCTTATCTTCCACTTTGGTCAGAGGGGAATTACAACAAATGAAATTACCAGTAATTAAAACATTTAAAGAGTTCCCACCATGACCATGTGCTCAAAAAGAATTTTATTAATACATCTTAAAGATTTAATAACCTTTAATATACCTGTTGCTAAGAAACGAGCCAAAATTTTTTAGAAGTATTTTTCTGTTATCAGGGTTGTACTCAATGGGTGAAAGACCGTCTCCACTGTTGTTGTTTTTACCAGTGTGATACTGAGGAGTAGTGAAAAAGTCTGCAGAGAACTGCCTTTTTCAGTCATGAAAAGGTGTGTTTGTGGACTGCTGCAACTTGATTGAAAATGTCTCTGTGTTCGAATTTCCTGGACGTAAAAGTTGCACAGAAATTGTATTCTGTGCACTGTACAAGAGTGTGGGTTATCAGTTGGGAACATATGATTCGGTCGGGAGCAACACTTTGTTCGGTATATTTCAGTCAAGGAATCATGTTTCGACCAAACACAAAAGCGGCATTACGATGAAGGACTCACCACCTTGTAAAATATTTACAAATTTAATAACTAAGTGCTTCCATTCTAGGGCGAGTGATGCCAGGCCCTCGACCCTAGTCCAGATGGAGTGCTTGAGTGTGATGCCCGAATCCACTCTCTTCTTTATCTGCATAATAATTGTCCAGTTCTTGTTCAAAATCATTCTCATCTGCTATGTTCCGCATTTGCAATTGTCAAGTGATCAAACGTCTTCCACCCATTACATCATTTGGCGGGAAACTTGGTAATAACAAATTTTTCTTCAAAATTAAAAAAATTTCCGACTATTCGGCATAAAAAGTGCTTATTTAGTTAAATTTTATAGTATTCATTTCATATTAGCTGACTGAAACATTAAAAGCTAATAATGAAATGCATGGTGGGAACTCTTTAAACATACCAGGAAAGAAAAACCTTTGAAGCTCAGTAATAGTCGAGAGCAAGGTTGACTGGGAAACTGACTTTCACGGCAATCATTTCATTCACTGAGCTGACTGGAGCAAATATGATTACTTTGGATTTGGTCGATTTTGTGACCAAATATTTGATGAGGTAAATTATTATGCATTTGGAGAAGAAAAACATTTTTAGGATTCTTTATAGATAAAACATAATTTTCTGGTTGTCCTGGACAATTTTTAATGGCTCTGTGTTGTCTTATTAGATAGACAAAAAGAAATTGGATTTGCAAGCCAAGGCTAAAGAAAAAACACAAATAGTTCCTGATTTGCATCTGCTTTCTTTTGACTCTTGTGCTTTCCCCGTTCAAAAAAGAAACAAAAAATGCCTCATCGCACCATTTTAGCAGATGCTAGGTACTTTTTTAATTACAAATTTAAAAAAACTGAACCGCCACATCAAGAATGCTTATAAATGGACCAAATCTCAGTTTGTGTCGCACAATCCTATTTACAGATGGAAGCCGTTAGATTTGCCTGATGATTACCACTTAACATCGTCTATAACTTTTTGTATTTCTTAACTGATCATGTGCTGGACTTGCTTGCCGACATGTCTAATCAGTACAGTGTAAAAAATGGAAAGTCTGTTGACACTGAAAAAACTGAACTGAAAAGATGATTGGTATGTTTTAGTGTATGGGTCTAGCAAAAATGCCAGGTAGTCTGTTTGACACAAGGTATGAACCCGTAGCAAGTGTAATGACCCAAAACCAGTCTTAATTACCGTACTAGCAACATCACTGCAAATTGTCAACAACACTAATAGTGCTGACCACAAGAAGGGCAAACTATGGAAAGTGCACCCTTGGCTAGAGAAATTTCATCAAAACAGCAACAAAATTCCATCGACGAGATGATGATTGCCTTCAAGGGCAAGTTCAGCAACCTGAAGCAGTGTGTCAAGGGAAAACCTCATCCTTGGGGCATCAAGTTGTGGGCGAGAACTGGTGCAGCAAGCATCTTGTATGATTTTGATATGTACCAGAGTAATCGTGAAGGGACGGCAAAAAGTGCTCTGTGTGTTGGGGCAAATGTTGTCCTCAACCTTGCTAAGACCGTGCCGCAGAACATTTCTGAGGCTCCTGCATTGAACAAAAAGATCGCTGCAGACAACTTTTTCACCAGAATGCCACTAATCACGGAGCTGAAGTCAAGAGACGTTCACTATACTGGAACAGTGCGTCCTAGGTGCGTGGCCAAACGTAATGCTGCATTCTGACTCGGATATGAAAAAGCGTGGACGTGATGCTCGTGGCGGTGCAATGGTACTACAAGAGAGCTATAACCATACTTAACGTACGGAGCCCAAACAGAGAAACATCAATATGGTGTTTCTAAAATAAATCCCTGGCAAAACCACTCCTAGTCATAACATGTCAACAGCGTTTGACATGAGGGTCAGCCGAACTATAATGCCCATTTATAAACCCAAAGTGGATGAACAGCTTTTGAAATGACTAAGTCATGGAAAGATGAGCAATGTGAATGAGGCGGTTAATAGTATGATCTGAAAGCATTGTCCTAAGAACTCCTTTGTGGGATCAGTGTATGTCAAAACTACAACTTTAGAAGCACTCAATCAATACAATTTCATGAACACTCATTAACTACAAGTCATGGAATTGCTGTCTGTTGAAGTTACCAAAATCAGTGTAATATGTGCTACACAACGGAGCAATGTTGTTCGTGTGCGCCAGACAAAGCGGCAGAGTATTCAATCAGCAACTAGAAAACTCAGACACCAGAAAAAAGCAAATTGAAGAAAAGGTTTCAGTGCAGCAGGGACCAACATATGGTGGTGGTGAATTTTGAAACACGGACTCATAATTACTGTTATTGCCAACTGACTTGCACACAGCTAGGATCATGTGGATTTTGTATATAATTCAAAAAGACAAAATGTTCATTCAACTGACTGTAAATAGTTAAAATATCATGCTTTGCTGATGTAATTGAGTTTACCTATGTTGCTTCAATACAAATCTGTTTTTTTCTCTAACTTCACAAATTATTGTTTCTTAATTGTCTTCACGGGCCATTTGCTCGTATCTGAACTTTCCCACACAAGGTCACACAAAAAGCAGCATAGCTTTGTTTGTGTCTACTGCATTGAACATTGCCACAACTATTACAAATGTTAGTATCTACACTGTCGGAACAGTTTATCATTTGAAATTTCTGAATTTATATTTCTTAACATAAAGTGAGTTTTCGCATCAGAATAAAGGTTTCTGTTTTACACAAAAAGTACACGATGCACCGTTTACAAAACTTTCTGACAAAGTGTAGGTATCACATATACATCCTTCAAATAAAAAAGAATTATTAAAAAAGACCAAACATTTAGAAGATATGCTACTTTCCATCTTCTCCAAATTTCCCCAATTTCCATTGGTTGCCAAGGCAACAAAGACCAAAAATGAGAAATGATGTGGAAATCCATTTATTTCGAAGGTAGACATCCTCAAAACAAATTAACAATTAATTGTGTCAAAAATGCCAAACAAGTAGCTTTATTTTTACTGCAGACTCTCGCCTTTTCAATGTTTTAAGGTATAATATAATTACCACACAAAGTAAGTGCAAATATTCGTTGTAGGGGCAGACATTTACAAACACATACCACAACCACCAACAGGCTGCTGTGCTGAGTCTTTGTATGATGAAGTGTTTTTCAGTAAGTGCAGTAGTCATCAGATCGTGGGATAGCAAAAGACAACCTCACCAGGTTAAGCATTGCTGAAGAACTAGAAAGAATATAACCAGCAAGATCTAAGGGATCTTAATGCAGACATGATCAGCTACAGCCAGTTTAAAAAAGACTGGCATCCTTAGATGAAAGTGAAAGTTTTTTAATTGATGTTTTGAAATCATTGCTTCAAAAGTAACCGTCTGTACGTGACCAAAATATCCCTGGTTAAAACCCATGCCTGGGTAGCAGACTAACTGCCCGCCTCCTACTTCTTGATCAAAAGAGATGAACTGTCAGTTGGTTTTCTCAGACAAGATCATTACCATTATAAAGCAGCTGTCAAACTGGTTTCTTGGGATTTGACTGTGACTCTTGTCAACATGATTGTATGTTGTTAATGCAGGAGCATTAGTCTTTTGTTTAGGAACTTTATGTCCACTAGAGGCGTTGTATGTACACCTTAGGGCGATTCCAGAGTGTCTACCCCGCTCCTAGGTAATTGTTTATTGGCTAAATAGATGCTACCATCGTAATATAACCAATCACAGTGCAGTTTTGATGGTTTTTAGCTTCAGCAGTCATTTACAGCGCTCATTTCGAATATTGGTTTCAACATGTTGTGATGCACTGTAGAGAGATTATTAGCTGGGCCACGCGGAAAACTCCAGTAAGTACATGTAATTCTGTTAAGGCTTTACGTTTAGTCCATTCCTGTAGGTCTGCTGGATATTGTATGCCTAGTGTTTAATTGTTGAACTGTAATGGCTGCTTTGTGGTGGTTTTGTCTTATGCGGGTTCGAGTCCAGTGTGCTAGCCGTATTGACTATTGGGTAACGTTTTGAGAACATTGTTTGACCATAGACTATAGTACATGGACCGCTTACTCCGTATACTTTCAATGGACGAAATCTGTGAGCTTGCGCACAAGCCTTTACGTCATTATTCACTGGCGACACCTGGCTAAATTATCTGGTGTAATTTCCGGCAAGTACATCATCTGCTAATCATGGTCGGTTGCTGTGTGGCCGGCTGTTCGGCTACGCAGGCGAAATGCAGAGGCGTTAGCTTCCATAGTGTACGGAGACCCCAAAATCCGCTGTGGGAGAAAAAGTTATGTTCTCGCGTCGACGTGAATGGAAGTTGTTCTTCCAAAAAAAACTTGTACATTTGTTCACGTCACTTCGAAGATGGGTGTTTTTTAAGAGGCTCTGGTAGGCCTACTACTTAATTCTGTCTTCACAAATCCATTTTTCTTTTCTCCGTTTTGATGAAAACTATCTGGTAAACTTTTTGACGAAAAATGTCCGCTACATTTCTTCCAATGGTAGTGACTGGTGAACTCTTGTCCTTACGAAGACCTTCAGCCATAGTCTAGTGAGCGAATTAACCAAATTACTCTTC
>NMRA01000476.1:206854-228730 GCA_002633005.1 Phoronis australis
CCTTTTAAGGGCCACTCAACACTTCCCAGAAGAACTGCTCACTTGAGAATGTTGATTTATCAACACGCTTTCGTAGTTTTCTCAGTAGGCCTATGTGAACCGTAAATCAAAAACTGTCCGATAACTATGCTGCTATTGGGCAAGCAGACGACATAAAGGGTCGGAACCGAAGTTTGAATTTTGAAATTAATTACCAGTAGCATTGCCAAAAGTACTCACAATACCAACACTTCTACTATTGAAAGACTTTGAAAAGCGTTTCAATACCGAAATTAATATAAATTAATGTTTTTTCGCTGTTTTGGACAGTAAAGTAGATGCAGGTATTTCTCGTCAAATTACACTGACCGGAAACTGCAGCAGATAGGTCAGGAGAGTTCAACTCAGCTCGTAAGAATATGCCGGAGTTGCGAATCTGTTGTCTATAATCTATGGTTTGACAAACTATTTATCGTTTGTAGATCAACCGTCTCTTCAAGAATAAATCGTTTTAAACGAAGCTGACGCGTTATTCTATCGCCCACACTAATATATGTTATATTATTTCAGATTACTCTGGATGGTTCTCGTGAGTTATCATTAATATCACACTCTGCATCTGTACTGCTGGTAAAGGACTGTGCTCGCACACAATAACCATGCTGTATCAACTGTCTCATTACCAGAGTTTAAGCTTAAACAAGGTTCCTGAGATAGTGAGCTCAACTTCACAGCTGCAAAAGTGGTATGTTCCCTCAAGAACATCAGACTGCTGCCTAGCTCACGACAAGTGTGTCCATAGTTAAGCCTAAGCTCCTCTCAGAGCAATGAAGAAGAAAGCCACAACGGATGTCATCACCTCTCAGCTGTACAAGCCTTTACCATACACTTGTACACAATCAACCTGAAAGGAAAGCTGCTGCCAACACTAAAATCGCACAATCTACGTGTTCAGTGGCTTCAGATTTGTCCGTATGAAGAAGACGGTGATCAGTTGGCTGAGTCGTCACTTGGAGTAGTTCCAAAGGGGCCTATACTGGCATATCAAGAAAAGCCTAGGCCGTCTCCCGTATTTATTGGACCTTTAACCCCACCTGCTTTTCGTTCACCTTACATTACTGGTAATCAATTTGCAGTGAATAATAAGGTACCAGATTTCGTCGGGTTTGGATCACCAATTTCGCGGATTCCACATCCGTCAACAAATAAATTGAATGCTCATGAAGCCAACATAAATAAAGATGACATCAATACTCTAGAAATAACCACCTGGGCTACTCAAAATCTATCTCGCAATTCAACAGCAAGTTACGGATGTAAGCCGCACAAAATCTATGGACCATCTTAACCAAGTCAATGCAGTCTATGAAAATACCACCAACTAACATGAGTTTCGACTTCAAACATGGAAAAGGAGTATCAACGGGGTGTGAAGGTTGTTTTTATACCTCAATGTCAAATTTTTGTTACCGGACTAAATGATTTTTAAATTTTCAACACAAGACCTAATATTTCCAAACTTATACTTTTCAAACGAACACTTATGATAAAAGCAATATTCTTCAACCGGTTTTGTAAAGTCCAATACCACCTCTACATAATGGACCAATCCTATTCCTAATATAACAAAAGGGTCCCGTGGGCAAAGGATGCTAAGTGTTGGCCTGAAATATTGGATCGGTTCTGCTGACGTAACCTTGCAAAAACTGTCACACAAAATCTCGTGAGATATTACAAGTAAAACACGTGATCATAGTGCTTTCCTTTACGATATCCTTGCGTGAATGGGACTTAGTAAATATGTGGATTTTCTGCATTTGTCATGTTTGTGTCATCTTTCTCCCTACGTTCTAGGAACGAGACATTGTAGTGTCAGTCAAGTAAATCATTTCTACACAGAAAGCAACAGAAATGCTAATGGTTTTGTATTGCGTTGTGCATGCCTGTTGCATATCATTCAATATTACTACATTGTTTAATGGCTAATTATTCATTTTTAAGATTATAACAAATAAAGTAAGCCTTTGTTTAGATCTATTTAACCTGAAAGTTTTAAAAGGTGAATTAAAGAGGGTAGTATGCCTACATTATTTATGTCACCATCACCACCTTAAACAGAACCTGTTGTTCGCGGAAAATCCGCTACAAAGCGGGTACCTCTCGTGATTATATAAATTCTTTCCTAGCATTTTTTTAACATTCAGATTTTTACTTTGTATGAACTTCAGGTGCACTACACCTAATCTTTTACGAAGTTACCCTACTTTGCTACAGACGGGTCTATTTATATAAATTTTTATAAAAACTCGCAACACAGACAAACGTCTACACAAATTACACCCTATGCACCTGGTGGTGTAAACAAGGGTCTCGTTTTTTCAAGTTTGGTCAGGTATAAATAACCCACAGACAAAGAAGTTCAGCGAAACACTTCTACCTCACAAATGTGACAATCCCTGGCCTCGGAAAACGCGAGCACCCGCAAAAACTACTAATGATGAAATCCCGGGGATGATAATCTGTGGTGCCACCTATCAGTTATAACGATTTGTTAAATCACTGTAGTTTAGTCTCATTTTTGTCAATATACCAACATCAATATAGTATTTTATTCGCTTATAATTGTGCGGTTCCGATTCCTACAAATCATCCACTTTGTTTTGTTTATTTACTTAACCTACAAGAATAGAAATACCCGCTAAAATGAAGCCCATTCGAGTAAGCACCATGTGGGTCCCTATGCCAACCCCAATATGGTAGAACCCAACAAACCCAAGTTGCGGTCAAATCAGGATGGGCATAAATAAGGAAATTTACTGTATCCACGGATTGGCCAAATAAAAATAAGATACAAAATGTTGCTACAGTGCACACCTGCACAATAACTGGGTCTATCATTTTCCCATTCATGCATGAACCAATAAGATCACCAATGGCACAAAGCCTTTTGAAAACAAGCTTGATTCTTAGGGAGTCCTGTTACTTCTCTATTAAATTTCAAAACTTTATAGTGTTAGAAAATAATTTATTTTCTGTGCAACTTAACTAGGCCAGTTCATCTCAACGCATTTAACACGATTAATGCATTGTATAAACAAAAAGTTATGCACTATCAACATGAGACAAAAACTGTATACTCTTTTCTTAAAAAATGGGTTAGAGGTTAAAAACAAAGGACAACGGCGTACACAAGTTTCCATCACTTGCAACATCAGTTTTCGACAAGCATGTTGGAGAAGAACATCAGTCTGGTGAAAGCAACATGTAATCGTACAAAGGCGATGATTTTCGATATTTGATTCGTTGTGCTGTCTGTCTTTTTTCTCTACAGTTCAAGATTACTTGTGCATCCAGGAACAAGAACTGAACAAGACAGGGTTCGTGATAACTTTGGTGAACGGTAACATTTATTTCAGGTGTTACAATTGTCATTGATCTTGTCATCTTCTGTTTTCATTCAACCTTCCCTGATGAAAACTTGAATGAAGAGGTCCTTCAGTACTCGAGTGAGCACAGTATACTGTGCGAGTTATGTTGACTTATTCACACTATACCCAAGGCTCATGCACAATACAACAACCAACGGTCCTTTTAAAGGCCACTTAACACTTCCCATAATAACTGCTAACTTGAGAATGTTTAATTTCAAACATACGGAAGTTACACCAGTGAAATCATTTTAGAGGTGTATTTTTTAATCCAAGCAAAATTAATAATTTTCAAAAAAAACTTATATCTTTTGAATTCACAGACACTCCTTAGAGTGTGTGCACATATACGATTTCATATTTTTCACAGTGATTGAACCCAGAATCCCAAACTGTCCGCAGCAAATATATTGTGCAAGCAGATGAAAAAATCAGTCACCACTGAAGACTAAGGTTAATTTTTGTTAAGACAACAGTGAAGGAAATTTTAACACAAGACTCACATACGGAACTATATGGGCTTAAAAGCCCTCATGGCTACATTGAGAAAACAAACACAATAGCCCAACAGGATATACTTTTGGAACCATAAAGTTAAATTCCTCTAATAGTTTATATTGAACAGTACACTGACACAAATTTAAGGTACCTGTGAAATAACAGAATTTAGACTCTGGCGACTGAGTGAGTTACCAATATTGCAATAACTTTTTAATGGTGTCACAACCCCACAAATTTGGGCCCAGTTATTTACAAGTTAAGGATTGCCTTTGTTGTTATATTATTTCCAGTTGGAGATGTTCATCAGGGCTGAGTTGCATAAAGCTTCAAAACATATCCGCTGGATAAATTTGATTGTTGCATGACGTCAGGTGCATTGTTCAACAATAACAACGTGACGCGTGATAATGCGACGTCATTGTTGCTATACGGCCTATAACTTCTATGCAACTGAGCCCAGGTATTTTTTTAGATTACCCTGGGCGTTTCTGGCATATCAGTAACATTTGCACCTCATTCCTGCACATGCACTGCTGGGAAAGGGTTCTGCTGCCATAGACCTAGTATAACATTACCAGTTGCTTCGCACGAACAAGGCTCCAAAAATAGTGAGATCATCATCGCATCCCCAGAATAGCACGGTCTCCAGAGGACCCATGGAATTGCCCCCCCCCCCATCATCATATCAGATATATATATAACCTCATCAGTGTCCTTCTCTACCCTACTGACCTGAAAAAGCAAACTGCTGCCAACATCAAAATAGGTTGACCCACCACTACAGTAGCTTCAGATCTCGTCTGATGAAAAGGAGGATCAACAGTTGGTGGACTCGACGTTTGAAGTTACGTTCCCATGGGATCTGTGCTTGGGTACCAAGAGAAGCATGTTTCCACCCGCATGTTTATTGAAACTCCAACAACGCCACATTTCCACCTACCTGGCATCTCTGGAGGTCACGTGGGGACTAGCGACAACGCATCACGTCCTCGACTCTCTTTTTGTGTATGAAAGAGACACTTGCTGCCAGTAAAGTTGTCCTGAGAGGCATAAACTGAGGGAGCACCAAATCACAGAGTCAAATTTCCAGACGAACTGCTCGCGTCAAGGAAAATTTGGCCAGCTTGTGAAAGACAAGTCCAAGAAATGAATAGTTACGGCAGACATGGCCTATGCACTGGAAAACAAGTCAGTAGCTGTGGACAAGTATGCCAGTGAGTTACAGATGGACATACACCCAGTAAGGTGATGGGCATATGAACAGTCCAGGTCACTGTGCCCACTACTGCGCATACGTAACTATGGAAAACAGCACTAAGAAAATTCTGGCACTCCATAGTATTGACAAGTGGGAGACAAACTGCAAGTCCACAAGAATTTAAGAGGGCTTTGTACGAAATTTGCGGGAATTGGAGAAGAAGAACCTTACAGTTGTGGAAGTTGTCACAGATGTTTGTTCTCAGATTGTGACCACCATGAGTAAGCAGTATCATTTATGCTTTTGTGAGGTCAATACAAACCCAGTACTGTTTAAATATGTTAATATCTCCATCACCTAGAGAAGGGAACACTATCTTGACAATTTTGGGAGAAACTGGAAGATGACGCACATTAGGGGCGACAATGGGGAGAAATTTGAGTGGTGACACAATTGATTCTAAAGTTATGATACTACTGAGATTTTTTTAAACGACTATTTGAGAACTGACCATCTTAGACACGAGTGCTGAGGAAAATAAAAGGATCTTTGTGTTCCAGTATTTGCTTTTCTCAAACACAATTTAGTTTTGTGAAGTGGAAATGCATCAAACACTAAACCTAGCATAGCTTCAAGGAACTCCTTTTTTGAGTCGCATGTGTGTGAAAATTTTAGCGGGTAAGTCGCAGCAAGGCCGACTGGAGTGCTAAGTTTCAAAAAGAAAGATTATTTTCCATATATAGCTCACCATCTGGTATCTTTATAGTTTAATATTTACAATCTCGTAGTTTCAACCCTTCACAATGATAAAGGACTTATACTGATTTATAGGTAAACTGTAACAGACACACCTTAGTTTACTCAAGATTGTCCACATATCCAAAACTGAAATTACTGGCATTACTTACAATCTGTGCCATCTGAGTTTTAAGGCAACACATTTGTGAGAAAAGTAAATCACTTCACAAAATCCATTGTTCCATCTTAATCGAACTACACTGTGTACAATGTAAAGTGATTGAGATCTAAATATTATGCAAAAGGCATATTACAAACACTTAACTCTGGAAGAGGGACAATCAATTCCGTGGCCATATTCTAAATACTTGGAATGTTCAAGCTGAACTGACAATAGCCTGCACATTGACTTGAGTATAACTTTGGCTAGATCATCATCTAATTACTGTTGTTTCTGGTTGTCACCACAGTGCAAGTGTATTTGGGTTGTGATGAAAGGAGCACCTTCAAAGCAATATTGTATAATAAATGGATGCCACAGCGGGCATACAAGAACAACATTATAATGAGAATTGCATGTGGCGGCAGAAATGCTACCCAAGAATGTGTGAGGTACATTCTTACTGCATACGATAAGTGTTCAAAATGTTCTGCACTTTGGAAGAAATGCCTCAGCAAATGTTATCTCACGATTAGAGATTATTTAGAAATGCAGGATGATTTGTTCAAGGCTATCAGTGGAAAAGCTTCAGGAATGATACTAATCCTGATTTCATTACAAAATTTTACAGGATATGTATGGAAGAGATGCCAGGTGAAGATTCTTTTGGTTAATATAATGATGAAAAACGAAGAAACAGACCTTTAAAAAGCATTAAAGCAAAAACACATGAAGGTATTCAATTGAAGAATGAATTTTGTTAAGATTCTAGAAAGTAATGCCAACTATTGTTTTGTTCACAATTGTTGTTCACAACAGCCAACCAATGTCATGTTTTATCTCTCAAAATAAACAGAACAGAACAGGGACAATCAATTGAAACATTATGGAAAAAAAAGAGGGGAAGCAAACAGAGAAGTTGAGCGGCAGAGGATGTGGTTGGAAAGCTGAGAAGAAAAAGCCTTCACTGGAAAAATCTGGAAAATGATCATGTACTTTGCTCTTGGGTACTATGTGTATGACGTAAAATATAGTGTATTAGTATATTAAATAAGAAGTGATAGGATATTGAGTCTGTTAGACAAGCACACTGCTAATTGAAATGCTAAGTGAAATACTGACTCACAGCAGACTCTCGGTGTCAATAACCAGATAATCGTTGCAGGCATGATGATATTGCTAACTAAGAGCAGGGTCCTTGGTATTTAGACCAATCATTTTATTTTCATGAGAGAGCAGACCTGTATGAGTACCTAGCGTGAACATATACCCTTCAGCGACACCATCCCCAGGATAAAGACAGGTTTCAGCGCAGGAAAGAGGAGGACAAGAAAAAGGCCGAGTTGCTGCAAAATCTCATCTCTTTCTTACAACTGCTGCAGCAGCGAGTCCAGTTGTTCAGTCCTATCAGTATACACATGATACTTTAGACTAACATCACAAGATATAACTTGGGTGTTGTGATATAACTTAGGTGTTGTGATATCACTTAGGTGTTGCAAATTCAGAGCTACACAAACAAACTTAAAACAGAACACGAGTTGACAGCAAAAGTAAAAAATGTGCCTACGTACGAAAAACAATTCAACCTTTTTCACCATTTGCACATCAAGAATCATTTTTGTCAGTGAAAAAGGGAATCTCTCCATTCCGCATGTTGATGTTCAACTCTGGTGAGACTGAAATTAAATGTTCCTTCATACTTTTATGCATATGTATTTGAAAACTCAATGAGGAAGGTGTCTTGTGTTTTTGTGACGTCATCAATATTACGCTTAAGCATATGAAGCCCCTTGTGCTTTTGTCATCATGAAAATGACAATGGACAACTATGCTGATGCAGTTTATAAACCATTATGGTAACCAGCGCTTATCCACTGCTTCAAGGTTTTCACTCACAAGCTATCAAAATTGAAAGCTCCAGCAGAAACATGGTCAACTTACAAACCCCCGAGAATATTGTGAAACTTCTTGTTCATATTACTTCCCATGGAAGAATCAAGGCTTATGCTGGAATAGTAAGCAAGAATTCAACCTAGATAGCTAAACAAAGTCGAAGTGCCCCTTTAAATTGATTTGTTCCAAGTAACTCAGCTGTATAAAGGGAGTATAATAAGATTCTGAGGATTTGACTTCGTCTGACCTTTCATAAAAGTGTTGGGTTCAAGATGGCAGCATATGTGAAGGAATGGCAAATGGCAACAGTCGACGAGAGACCTCGAGAAAGGTGGCCAATGTGGAATGCCTGATTAGTACAGTGTGGCACATGTACACGATTTTGGGTGGACCAGTGCCCAAAGATTTCTTAATGTGTCATGATGGAGACTTTTGTACTACAAACATCAGTGAAAAATAGCCAGCAAAATATGAAGTGTCTGGAAAGGTTAACTGAAGAGAAAGTCCCAATTGCGCTATGGAATCAGAAGTCTGATATATATTTGTACAGAGTTGATAAAAAGTTGCTTGAGAACTTTTCTGGCCAGTTTCATTGCCCTCGCCATTGGCTGTTAGGTGCCGTCAGCCCAGAAGTAGGCATGGTGTCTTTTTTTAAAACGACCACCAGATTACTTTCAGTCATTTCCTGCGAACTACTGGATATGACAGCAGAGAAAATTCAAAGGGGGACATTTATCCAAACTTCAACATTAAGCTTTGCAGACAGTCATCCAATTTACACTCCCAATTTGTTTTCTGTCAGCAGGTACAACAAAGTAGCCAGAAGAACACATCACCATGGTAACAGTACAGGCAGACTGTGTGTGGTGTTGTACAATATCCAAATTTCCATTTCTTAACGCCCACACCAACACAGGTGCAATTGAAATCCGCTCTATTGAGTTGAACAAGATGGTAAGAATAGGACGAGAAATCTTTTCACATACAAGTTTTGATGCACTCAAGGGAAACACGAAAATTGGACTTTCTAAGACCATAAGGCCTGGGAAAATTTTATTTTTCTGCTGTGTACATGTTTTCAGATAAAATGTTGTCACTACATGATTTACTTATAGGCAGTTGTAGGTGTGGCTAGATAACTCAACATGTGGAATCTAGAAATACTGAGAGTGGATTAAATTTGTAAACAGACCATTTTCTCAAACTTAGCAGACAGTGTATCAGCCTTCACTTCCATACAGGTGATAAGTCAATCCAGTTTATGAATATACATATGATTGCTGAGATTCATAAACGAAGATATCATAACTTGTTTAATATAGAAATATTACAGTATCAAAAATACGTTCTTCATAAACTTTGGAATAAAATATCAAAAATAAAACAATACAGCATTGCACTACACAAGCATGTGGGCACAAGAACCACATATATTAGTACTTAATTGTTCCAAAAGGTGTCAGCTGGTGGCAGCATTCTGGGAAGCGTATGGTGAATACTTGAGAGACTCCAGAAACAAACTTTCGTCGGCGAGAAATTCTTTATCCTGTAAATGTGAGAATCTTCTTCATAACAAATTGCAATTGCTCACAACTTTGTAACTCATCTTAATAAGTGCCACAAATACAAATGTTGTGATCTCTAGATAACATACAAACTTGTGAGGATATTGTAATGGTCAGCTTTAGACAAGTTTCGAAGACCATAAATCTGTGTTAAATCAATTTGAAAGAGGAAAGTACAAAACAAGCCTGTAATGCTTTTACACACATTACACAAAAGTTACATTATTCATGATGAAAATAAAGAAAATTGCAAAGTCGTGGGATTAGAATTGAATGAGAGAGAGACAACCCATTGCAATGTGATGACAAATAAATCATAAAGAACATAAGACAACATACAGCTTGGTATGCAGCTATATAGACAACAAGGTTGACATGTCAAGCGGCAACTCACCTTTTGCGCACTTATCTGCCAAGTTTTTATCCTGGTGTGTGGATCACTCACCAGGTCGAGAGCAGGGCCACCTGTGGTCAGATTCTGCACTTGACGCAATGGTTGAGTGGGTAAACCTGACAAAGAAACACAAAAACACGAGAAGTCAACAAAATCTTGAGACAAGAAAGCTGAGAGATAATACCAAATTGTTCAATATTATAAAGCTAAATAAAACCAGCTACAACTGACCACAAGCACAGCAAGATCTATGCTATTGATTTGGGCTATACACCTCTCTCAAAAAAGTAAATCACAAGTCATCAGGCCCCAAAACTCCACTTTCAAAAGTATGAGTGAATGAGACTCTCCCTGAACAGTCCACCAGTCCATGGTAGGTTATCTCCCACCCCTTGCCAGTGTCACATTAACACATTCGCGTACCAGTATCTGTTCTACAAATATACTAAACTGGTGTTCATTGTGCCTTGAATCTAAGCGCCATCTTGTGGTGTTGACGTCTCCATGCACACACGGATGAGCCGATGTCACTTGTGTGTTGGAAAGATGTCATTATTATTTAATTAATGCATTCGAACTATATTGAAAGTGTCAGCGAGAGTTTATTGTTTGGCCCAATCTCGTGCAGGTCAAGACACTTGCCACTGAGAGAGCGCCGGAATGAACATAGTATAGTTAGCTCTGTAAAACCGTCAAGACAGACACAGCAGTTGCTAGTGTTTTCCCATGGACTCGGGGCCACCGTGTTTGAACTGTGTGAACAACTTGTGTAACCCAAGCTTGGACGGCACCTGGACTATGAGCTTTGATGACAGTACGCAAGAGCTACTAACTACTCATGTATGCCAGCCAATCATGTTTGTCTTTGTATGATTATGAATATAATTTTATTACTGAAAATGCATTCTACTTGTCCACTCAGCCAAATTGAGTTCAACACACCTACACCAGCTAATACTCCCTTTATACAGCTGAGTTAAGTGGAACAAAGCAATTTAAAGGGGCATTTCGACTTTGTTTTGCTATCAAGGTTGAATTCTTAATCAAAGCTTTTGAGGTTTATGGATATTACCATGCTTATGCGATCTCAAATTGTTGCCAAAAGAGCCAGCAAGTCGCAGGCAATCCCCTACAGGTGCTATTTTTTTAATTCACAATTTTAGTAAAGGCCAACACCAAAAAGTGCCTTGCTCAATGGCACAACTGACCCCGAAACCTTTTGATTGCAAGTCGACCAACCAGAGTCAAGGGAAAAGCAATATGCTGTCAAAAACTAGAATGGCCAACAGGGGCTAGTGTGGTGCCGACCTCATAAAACCTCGACTCAAAGCTTCCTCAGAAATCTGGTGTCCATACGTAGTCATCATAAACCTCTGTTTCTGAATCATAATTCATTGAAATCTATTCAGCCAATCTGAAAATAATCAATGGGCAAGGCAAATCTTGTCAACAACTCAAATGGCCAACAGGAGGAGCTAAGGTAGTCAACTCCGTCTACTAGGTCGAGTGATTTTTGAGATATGCTTTTGAAGGAATGCGACCTCAAATCCCTTTTCGTTACACAACATGGGGCAGCACTTCAAGTCAGCCACAAATTCTGTATCTGGTAAAGCCAACAATGTGCCAAATACAATGAAAAAAGATTATCGTTGAATAACGTGCATGCCCTAAGACTCACTTTCAGTAGTAAAAGTGAATGCTGCAAGATGTTTGTGATGCATATTTCCATTTGAGAGAGGATGACGAACAACAGAGCTTTAAACTTCATACTAAGTACACTTGCAATGCATTCGACCGTAGCGGAAGTGACTGATAAATAAACAAAATCCAGAGTAAAACATACCAGTAGAGTTTCTGTAGTTCAAGGCTGATGTAATATCTTTGATAGGTGTACGACATGATTGACACGTGAGAGAGTTCTGAACATTCTGGAGTTCCCTCTTGTCCTGAGCAACAGCAAGACGCTCCTGTAAAAGTAGTGACACAAATGACACAGAGACAGATGGACGGCGTGATAGTAGACAATATGGTTGTTCATATCAAAATGTTTACCTTTAGTTAACTCCTTTCGTCTCGACAGGAATTTCCACTCTAAACCTTAACAACACAAGAAACTTCTCGACTTCTAACATCAAGTAACTTTGAAACAAATGCCACAAACTTAATAGCTGCAAATATTAAATAAGTGCTCGCACTGGAGCACCCTATTCACCAATAGCTGTCAGAGGCAGCGTTTTGCGTGAGTTTTACACGTTCAGTGCAGCACAATACCTCAGTAGCGTTCCACTTGTGAGTAACCAGAGTTACTGAACACGCTAATGGAACAGTTCATAAGACAGGCTGGCAATACATAGACGCCAACACCTACAATGAGAGGGGGGGCAGTACTTCACCTGAGCCATCATCCTCTCCTTCACTCTCAGTGCCTCTATTTTGGCCTCCACTTCATGAAGTTGTGACTGGTGTCCACTCTCTATGGACTTGGCTTTGCTAAGTGCTTGAACTCCCTCTTCATGGACTCTTGCTGCTTCCTGTAAGGCAACATATTGTTCTTTCAAAAAGTTTGCTTTTGAGCACTTTTATCAAGTCCCTCGAACGAATAAGTGAAAAGTGTAGTGCTTAGAAAATTTAAAATTAGATCTCATAGAATAGAGGTGGCAAAACTTTCAATATTTCTTCTAAGTAGCAAGCAGGATAAGATGTGGGTGTGTGACACTGTGTCCCTTTGTAAATGTTTTGGTGTTTTTTTTCTTCAATAAATGTTTCTGTGTAAAGAAGATATTGATATTTACAAAACCTTCAACAGGAGTAAAAATGCTCACAGATTAAAAGACATAAACAAAAATGTTTTACTGCAGCTTAGTCCTGACCATAAACATAGCAACATTAAAATAATTATGAAATAATACAAAATAAAATGACAGAAAATAATATCACAGGAAATAAAACTCAAACGGCTGAACAACGGAAATTTCTGCCACCTTCAACTCAAAACCAATTGGTAGTTTGTCGAGGCCTGAAATTGTGTACACTTAGCATCAGCTCAAAACCAGAAAATCTGGACGGATTACCATAACCCCACTAGGGAGAGCCAGAGTAAAAAAATCCATCCGAAAATCGATGTCAGCCACTGTCTCCTGATTGGGAACACACTTGCCAATTTTCACAATGATTCTTCAAGCAGTTTGGCAGATAGAAAGGCAAATGCCAAAAAAACTATTTGAAATTTTTCAAAATGGCCATTAGGTGGTGCAGAATTGTCACAGCCATTCGAAAATGGAAAGTGTTGTCCTCCCCTTAGTAAAAACCTAGTTGCCTAATTTCATGAAAATCCATCCATGAATTCCAATGACAAAGAGGAAACCATGGAAAAAGTAAAATTGCCACTACTTGACACAGCAGTAGTCGGATCGGTTCCAAATTCGTCACAATTCATCAGCTTCATAGGAACACATCTGCCAAATCTCATTCAGATCCTGTGATGGGTTTAGAAGATGTAGCTGCAGACGCTGGACAGAGAAGACGTCAATATGCACCCACATATAAATATTATTATGTGGGCGCATGAAAAAGTGACCAGAAATTACCCTGCTCATCTCCTCAATCTCCCCAGAGCGATGCTTCAACTTGGTGGCCAGCTCCGCCAACACTTCCCGCTCATTCACCAACTTAATCCTGTCTTGTTCCAGTCCCACTCTCTCCAGACCCAGTTTCTCCTTCTCCACGCGGAGCTCCTCAAGTCGTGCCCCCACCGCAGCCTTATCCTCAGCAAGCTTGTTCATGGTACCCTCCAACTCAGCAGTGGCCTGTAAAGAAACACTTTGTGTTGTAATCTGAATACGTGGTGTGAACATAAAGTAAACCTGTTCCCTGATGCCTGGAGGTCACAGTCAGTTACATGGAACTACTGTAACAGTACTCCTGATAACAGTACTCCTGATGCCTGGATGTCACAGTCAGTCACATGGAACTACTGTAACAGTACTCCTGATGCCTGGAGGTCACAGTCAGTTACATGGAACTACTGTAACAGTACTCTGACTGCATTGAATTCCTTATTTGGACTGAACTGATAAACCTGTTGTTCATGTTCATATTTTCTAATAATTAGAAGTCAAGTAATCCAAGTCCATCAACTTCTTAAAGCACTAAAATTAAAAAAACAAAAACAAATGTATAGCCAATAAGATAGGCAAAACAAGGTTTTCATCAGTGTAGCCCAATTGCTATGAACTAAACTACAAGTGCAGTACACACAGGGAGTGACTTCTAGATGATCAACCGTGACATACTAGCACCTACGTAATATTTGACAAGTTGACTTGATCTCTGCCCACGAGGGCCAACCTTTCTTTTCTTAGTTACGTGACCTCACTTTGCTGGAAAAATCTGCAGTCAGGAGGAATTTGTTTAGGTGAATCTCAGCATGGGATCTAGTCTTAACGCTATACTCATGAAACAAGACTACTTGCAGCTACTATGCAACATTCCACGTAACATCTTCAGCAAAACACAATCATATTCTTGTTAGTACCTGGATATGGGTTTTGCCACAAATATGCAGAAAGGAAAACATCTTCTCAAAAATCCTAAAAACTGTGCTAGGAAAGTGCAACGTAAAATGCTCTAATTTTCAAATACAAAAAAAAAACATAGACAGAAATGAAATGGATTTCACACAAAAGTCATCTAGATTTCATACAATTCTCCTTGTCACAAACCTTGACTGATCTTATGGACCCAGTGTTCTCCCTGTTGAGCAGTAACCTCTGAGAAACATTAAAATCAGCTCTTTCTGATGACAACACACGTCGCTCCTCATACAGCTGGCTCAGTATGGACTTCTGTTCAGTCAACAGATCCTCCTGTGAACAAAATGATTTCAAAATTGACATTCACAACAAAAAACTTATCACAATATTCTTGACTTTAGCAAGTGAAAGCATGTCTCTGTAGGAGAAATACAAAGGCGATTTACCCGAGCTTTCTGCAATTCTTTTCTTTCCCTCTCCGTTCTCTCGCCATTTATTCTCTTTTCTTCCTCCAGGGAGTGCTGCAGTGCATCCAGGCGACTCTGCTCCTGTTTCACCCTCCAACGTTCCTAGAAGTAACGGTGGGTAGAAGTGTAGCATCAACAAAGGCACATCTGTAAAAACAACTCTAGCTCTATACACTTTGATCACTTTAACTCACTAGATGTAAAAAACTGCTCCAGCATTTTAAGTACCTCTTCAAGTTGTCTCCCTTGATCCCTTATCTGCAACTCCATCTTAGCGACCAGTTCTTGTAAGCGAATTCTCTCCCTGTCATTCTCTTCTTGCTGTTTCACTAGTCGTTCTTCCAACACTGCACAAAACACATAACACTAGTCCCAAATTGGCAACATTTTCTTTAATTTGAAGAGACAGTGTGCCTCAATGGTTTATGTTCTAGACTCCCACTTGGAAACCAATATGCAATCGAACGAATGGAAACCTAGATATAAAATTTCTACATGTGCTATTAACAGTTATACTGCAATTATAGTTATACACATGTGTGCAGTCGACTTTGAAACTTTGGACAAGGGTACAGACACATCCATGTAATGCTACTTAGCACTAAGCAGTAACCTGTGTTTAGAAATTGAGAGCTCTACTGCTAAGTCAAACGTAAATTAAATTTGTTCCTTCACTCTCAAGTGAGCGAGGAACTGGCATATATAAAACATATCATAGAACAGACAATGTAATTTTTTAAGTTGGCTTGTGCCATCAGTCACTCATACCTTTCAGTTTCTCATCCTTGGCCCTCATTGTGATCTCTCGGTCATCCAGACCTACAGTATGGTGATTGTGTATTCTGTGCTGCAGCTGACCCAGGTCTCTTGTGTTCATCTGCATCTGCTCCAAGACAACTTGCATGGACCTGACAAGACAACAGGTGATGTGTAAGGAAAATAGCTTACCAAGAAATAAACAGTTTTTACAAAAGTATAACACCGTAGTATTCAATTCTCTTGATTTCACACCTTCTCATTGCAAAGACAGCTACGTGAGTTTATGGCGGAGAATCCAACTCAGAAGCGACCAATTTGGTTCATTAATAAAATTTCATTTCAAGCAAGAGCAACGCGCAGCACCCACCGTGTGCATTGCACATAATGCCAATACAAGGGATGATTACTATTTCAAACATTCTCACAAAACGGAGCAACGCTAGGTAACTTAAAATGGTCTCTAGGGCATGCATAGCAAATCAGGAATGCTCTCCTTAATAAGAACACACTTGCCAAGGCTGCAAAAAAATTATATCTGGCACTTGGGGCACATAGGTATTCAAATACATCCAAACGTCGTGACCTGTTGTCATGTTCATGGAAAAACACTTTTTTAATTTTGGCCTTCCAGTCAAACCCACTCAAAATCAAACTCTGGCTGTCCAAAACACGGCCGCTGTATAAACCCTTGCCACTAGGTGGCACAAAATACATGAAATCCATTTGAAAACATGAGGGTGGCATCATGTTCCTAATAGATACCCATTTGCCAAATTTCATGAAAATCTGTTATGGAATACCGAAGATACAGAGGCAAATGTAAAAAACTAAAATTGTCACCGGTAGTCTGATCCGTCTGAAAATCCGCTCATGCCGTCCCATCCATGAAATGAACTTACCCACAAAATACATCAGCGGGTTTTGGAAATACAACAGCAGATGCTGGAAGTTGGACAGACGCCAAATGGATACCGGACGGATGCCGGAGGGACAAAGATGACGGCATAATGCGCCCATATAAGTATGTGGGTGCATAAAACCTACTGAAGTGTATTTCAGACAATGCAGTTTTTACTACAGGTGGCGCTGCACTTTACCTTAACAGTGACATTAGTCAACAAGCAAGTCACCTACTTTGAATGCTCGTGACCACTACTGGCAGCTGCTATCTCTTGGTCCTTTGTTTTCCGCAACCTTTCTAAGGAGTCTTCATGGTCTTTTCTCATACTCTCCAATGCATTTCTATACAAAGTAAATGAGATTTTACATTATGACTTAATGTAAATATCTGACAAATAATAGCCAAAGCATGCCATAAGCAAATGTATAAAGTTATAATAAAGTGGCTCACATTCAAAACTTAAGGACAGATCACTGAAAGTTAACAAGCTCTATTAAATTCAAACTGTAGTTATTACACCAATCTTACTTGTGTAGTTCTTTCAGCCTCTCTATTTCAACAGTTTTGTCTTTATCCCACAATGCAAATTTGGCAAACTGTTCAGTAATCATTTTTGCTTTCTCTTCCTCAATCTGACGAACTTTTGACAAATTCTGAGCGGCAAGAAGCTCATTTTCTTCCTTTAATCTAAAACATAAAATATTATTGTAAAAAATAAGACCAATGCAATGGAAAACTGTACAACACCCCAAACAGTGATTTCTCTGCAGCAGTAAAATTCACAGATATCAGATGGGCAGCAAATAAGCTCATCTTAAGCAATGAAGTGTGCTGGGTGAGATAAGAATACTTCATATTTCAAAATGCCCGACTTTGATCGATTCCTGACACTTAATCATCACCTACTTTCAATTAAACAAACAAAAGCCATGTGAGACATTACATGCCAAAAAATTTAAAGTTACAGATGTCCATATAAAACAAAACCATATTTTCTTACCTTGCCTCTCGCCTCTGGAACGACTCTTCGATGATGCTAAGCTTGCTTTTATTTGCAGCTTCTACAGCACTCAACTCTTCCTCATGACGTTGCCTGATGGTCTCCACCATAGTTTGTAGGTGGTCTCGCTCTATCTCAAGTTTACGAATCTGAAATCAACGGGCAAACATCACCAAGTTGTATAAAATATTCACCAAACCACTAGTGATTATAGAAGATTCTTTTACTGAATATAAAAATGTTACTAGCAGAAGACCTCAAGTTAGGAATTAACAAGAGTAATGCGGAGTGTTGAAATGCATCAGCAACAGCAACGCAAACGGTGTGCTTCTATGGGTGTTTTAGTACAGTAAAAATGGCTATGGATGGCACAGAATGCGACAAACCCATCCAAATTGAGAATGAGGCAATGTCTCTGTAATACAAACTACTAGCCAAATTTCATGAAAATAAGCCAAGGAACTCCTAAAATTTAGAGGTAAATGTAATAAACAGTTAACAAGAGGGGGCACAGCTATTGTCGGATTGCTCTGAAACTCATCGTCATCTGTAGCTATGTCTATAGTACCCCATCTGCCAAACTTTGCAATGATCCTTCAAAGGGTTAAGGAGATACAGCCGTAGATGCAAAAAAGCAAAATTGCCCTTAGGGGGCACCAGAATAGTCAAAAATAACTAACAATCAACGTCAGCCAGGGACTTCGCATCAGGAACACAACCGTCAATTTTCATAAGGATCCTTTGAGTGCCTTGGCAGAAAGAGAGGCAGACGACAAAAGCATACACAAAATTTTTTAAATAGCCACCAGTTGGTGCAAAAAATATTCAATCTGTCAAAAAATGAGAGGGTGTTGTCATCTCTAATAGAAACCTATTTGCTGAATTTCATGAAAATATATTAACGAACTCCGAAGATACAGAGTTAAACGTAAAAACATTTTGCCACTGAGGGGCACAGCAGGATTTGAATCAATTTGACACTTTTTACCAGTTGCAGTCGACTCCATAGGAATACATCTTTCAAATTTTTCAAAGCTTCTTTGAAGGGTTAAGGAGATTCTGCCTCAGGCGCAAAAAACAAAATCGTCATTAGGGTGCGACACTGCAGTCAGACTCATCTAGAAGTCAATGTCAGTCATGGTCCTCTCATCAGGAACACACTGTAAATTTTTATAATGATCCTTTGAGCGTTATGGCAGATAGAGAGGCGGACGCCAGAAAATGAACGCAAAATAAAAAAAACACAAGATGGCTTAAAATCTGTCAAATCCATCTAAAATGAAATGGTGTCATTTTATTTTTGTTAACAATCTACTAGGCGAATTTCATGCAAATCCTTTAAGGAACGTTGAAGATACAGAGGCAAAGGGTAGGAAACTAAAATTGCCACTAAAGGGCACAGCATTATTCAGATCAGTCCAAAACTCATCCTCATATGTCCTCAGCCGCACAGGAACACATCTGCCAAATTTCAATAAAATCCTGCAAGGGGTCCATTTAGGAAATACAGCTGCGAATGCCCAGACGGAGATGACAACAATAACCACCCGCATAAAAGCCTAACCAAATGACATCACTTCATCAAAGCTGGCAAGATTACAGTTATGACAAACTTACCTTAAGTGAAGGATGACAGCAATAACATGCATTTCCAGAATTCCAACACTGTGCTAACATTCATGGTAACACACAGGGAATTCTGGGAGGAGAAAAACCATTAGTATACGCTATCTCACCTTTGTTTCCAGCTCCAAGGTAGCCAGTGAACTCTCAGCCAACGCCCTCTGTTGGACCATCTCGACATTAGCTTGCTGGGGATGGACAGGACTAAACACCGACGAAATTCCGAAGGGAGGCATCTGAGATGTGTTGAGAAGTGAGGGCTGTTGAAGTATCTGGGGGAAAAAGCACATTTGTGACCCAGCGCCACAAAGTGAGTCTTAAAAAAAACAACTGCAGGCAGTCTGATACACGTTGTACCAGACGTGCGCAGGCCTCTTATGTAGGCCCATTGCACTGATCACCTGGAACTATTTTTATGCTTTATTAATATATGGTTAAAACCGAGCTGAGGAGCTAGAAACCTGGCTGAAGGGTTTAGCAGTGTGACCTGGTGGGACTTGAACCCACGACCTCGAGTAAAGAAAGCGGGCACTTATCAACCAGGACACACTGCCTCCTCTCAAAAGTGAGTCTTAAGTCGGGAATTATGCTTCCTGGTCAGACTGCATATAGTTGCCTTGGGTGAAAATTAGGTCTTTTTCCTTGTAGATTATGATTCATTCTATGTCACAAAACTTGGCTTTAAAATAAGCATACTTCATTTCTAACCTTATTTATTTATTTCGAAAAACATCATATTCTCCACGACTGGATAGCTTGTGAAATTTTCATCGAAATTTGCCGGTATTCATGACTGCATTGCTCAAGCACCTGTTGACCCAGTTCACTCATAAACATATCAAGAGAAAGGTCAAACTCTGCTTATTAAGCATGTAGTAAGATTGTTGAATTTTCCGTCCAATCATTAGTCGTAATATTACGACCTTTTAACCTCATAAATCAGTGACCTCATTTGCTGGGACTTGTCAAGTGGGCGTTAAGTTGTGGAGTCACGGATTCATGACATGTTGACAAGAGAGTAAGATGGCTGATCGCCATGTAGCAGATCTGTTAAGTTCTTGCCAAGGATTGCAGCATCAAGATCAGCGAGAGCTAACTGATCTAATCCAAGAATATTTTGTGGATGGAGAAGAGGGCGAGGTTGGTGACAGCGACGAGACATTGTCTTGTGACAGCGACTCGCCGGATGATGAGTTTGACGATCAAACCATCGTGAACCCAGTTGCGTTGGAACAAGAGCTTGAAGATCACAATATTGATGAGCTTTCTCGCAGAGCAATGTCTTGTTCTTGCAAAGCGAATGGAGCTGGGTGCCGGCAAATAAAAGTTTCTACAGAAGACGATCTTCCGACAGGGTGCATCACACAGTTTGATGTTGAGGAAATCGTGGCTCTGCAGTTGTCGGTGAAAGATATGGATAGGGGTGAGTCACTGTAATTCATTCTCAAAATTATTAATACAAAGTTAACGTAGAATTTCGAATTCTTGTGAACAGGAGTCACGAATGTTTATTTGGTAACTGACATGATTTTATTTTATTAAACTTCGCCAAATTACATTAATTTTAACTACCTAGTTGTACTTGCGGTAACCCACTTTCCAGAAGTGAACTGACCGTTTACATTAGCTGGGAAATGTATTGACCCAGTTGGTTACTTGCAGTTGTCTAACAAGATATTACTCCTCTCAAGTCAGGGGGCAGAACATCCAACACCAGGTCAATCAGTCTCCAAGATGTGAGAACTATTGTGCAGTTCCTCACCAACTATGCGGAGGCAAATGCTGTGTCATTGCCTGGGAGGGTTCCTGGATACAAGCGGGGACGACATACGTCTACTTTCCTTTTCATCACCAAAGAGCAAGATTTTTAGGCTATACTCCTAACACGCTAACAGGCATATGTATGCTCTAACATAGTTAATGGTTACAAACTAACACTATGATAGACTGCATTAAGTAAATTTTGATCTTTTTCAAATTTTGTTAAGTTTTTAATAATGTGTTGTATAATAACCCGTTTGCTTAAGTTTCTCTGTTTTATTAGCATCTAATTCTTTTTTCAGACTAACACGCATTGATTGTTTTGTTTTGTCATGAAGCATCTGAATTTGAATCGAAGATCCATCATCTCGATGCCATGTAAGTTGTAACTTCTATAATATTGGTGATCATGGTCATTAATTATTGTGTTGTTGTTGTCTCTTAGACTCAAATTTCACGCCAAGCTGAGAAAAATCAGTCACAAATTTTCATGAAATATAAGTAATAGCCTACAAAAGTACATATTTATTTTTGAAAATCGACAAAATTTTGAAACAAAATTTTTTGAGTAATTTTCAAATAAATTGGTTTTCTTTTTCGTCTGATTTCTTTCATGATTATTGTAATAACTTCAACGAAGCCAGAAAAATTTTGACGAAAATCGGTAACTTTTTAAAATCTACTGTATGAAGATGAATGTACAATGCAACTCTCTTTGATTTAAGTCCAGATCAACATCATTCAATATTTGTTACAAGAGCAACGCGGAGCGTTGAAATGCGCCCACAATTGCACCGCATACGGTATCCTTCTAGGGTTGTTTATTGGTACCATAAAGTGGCCAGTAGAGGGCATACTTTGCAAAATGGAAAGGCATGGTCATTGTCTCCTCAATAGGCTAGGGGCAAAATGTGAGTAATCTTCATAATACAAGCACATCCTATACACCAGTTGCTTAAAGCACCACAGAAACA
>NMRA01000476.1:229618-251401 GCA_002633005.1 Phoronis australis
GGCAGGATAGCGTCATCTCACTACTAGGTGCCTACATACCAAATTTCATGAAAATCCGTTCAGGACTTTTGAAGATACAAAGGTAAGCGTAAAAAACTAAAATTGCCACTAGGGGGCACACCGGTAGTCGGATCCGTCCGAAAGTTCGCACATGCCGTCCCATTCATGAATGGAACATATGTGCCAAATTTCATGAACGTATGTCAAAGGGTTTTGGAGATAGAGCAGCGGACGCCGGACGCCAGACGCCGGACGGACGGACGGACGGACAGAGATGACGGCATAATGCGTCCACATATAAATATGTGGGCGCATAAAAATTGTTCAAACTTTCTCAGAAATGACATCACTTTCACTTTCATGTGCATACAGTCTCATTGAAGCTGCTTCTCCAGCAAGCTGTGGTGGTGCAGTGGTAAGAATGCTTCCTGTCAACCATGTATGTGGTGGTGCAGTGGTAAGAATGCTTTCTGTCAACCATGTATGTAGTGGTACAGTGGTAAGAATGCTTCCTGTCAACCATGTATGTGGTGGTACAGTGGTAAGAATGCTTCCTGTCAACCATGTATGTGGTGGTACAGTGGTAAGAATGCTTCCTGTCAACCATGTATGTGGTGGTGCAGTGGTAAGAATGCTTCCTGTCAACCATGTATGTGGTGGTACAGTGGTAAGAATGTTTCCTGTCAACCATGTATATGGTGGTGCAGTAGTAAGAATGCTTCCTGTCAACCATGTATATGGTGGTGCAGTGGTAAGAATGCTTTCTGTCAACCATGTATGTAGTGGTGCAGTGGTTAGAATGCTTTCTGTCAACCATGTAGCCCAGTTACAAAAACATTTGTAGTTCAAGGTTTTCATAGTATTTCCGCCACCTTAATAGCCCTGGTGGCAGTCAATTTGAATTGATGTATTGAATTTTTATTGTCGTGTAATGTTTGGCACAGAGAATTGCAACTTGTACTATGTCTTTATTTTCTCAAGAATAAGAGCTGTATCTCAGTAAACTTTCACAAGCACATGTTGGAACCTCTGTCCATATAATATACTGTTGTAGCAAAGCCAATGACTGACCTTTGTTGGCGTTGCCAAAAGACCAACATGTCTATAGTTAGAAGTGCAAACTTGTCTAACGCTGAGAAGATGCATCTGCTTCAACAGCAACAAGACCACTTGGCCACAGTTGATGCTGAGCGCAACTACTATCGACAGCTATGCAGAGATGCCAAAACTGCTGCCATAAGCATAGGATGCACCACCTTAAGGCAAACAGCGGCCAATACCGAGCCTATTGAGATGCACTACAGCTTTGACAGCAAGTCCATTATCCAAACAACGTGGCACACTCTGGACCACTCTATTTCTCAACCCCTTGAAAGTGTGGTCTATGTGGAGTTCATTGTGAGGGTGTTTCAAAGCAAGTAAGAATAACTCTTCACATAATTTAGGTTAATTTTCTTTTAACTAAACTAAAGCAATTAAATTGTTTGTTTGTTTTTTTCAAATCATGAATAAATTAAAATAAAATTTACCAACAACATTGTTTAAAAGGATTCAGTTCACATTGGCAAATTGCCATTCTGAGAAACTGTTCATTGTTTGCACATTTCATAGCATCACGGTCCTCATGTGCATTTTTATTATGACTTGAGGTCAACTTTCTGATTAACGTGGCTCACTCAGGTAGCAAGGGCACCATCATGGTCATTAGATATCTCCATTACTTCTTCAAGAATTTTGGTCTTGGTGAGCAAACACTCCACTTGCATTGTTACAACTGCTCTGGCGAGAGAACAAAACAAGTGGGTTCTGCTTTATTTCGCCTAGAGAATTCAGAATGGTCTTCACACAGGTACGATCAATGAAACAATTTAGGCTCCTGACATACATATTAGAGTCTCATTAACTCAAAAAAACCCAAGGCTTTTCAGTGTTTTTGACAGTACATCTAAATCTCATTAAAATGATTGTCTTTACTTTCTTCATTTTGTTTCTGTTCGTTATCATATGAATTCGTCCACAAATATCCACTGTGTTCATGGTCATAGTTTTGAGCCATAAGATGTTATTTGGATTGAAATTAATTGCCTTACTACTTTACTTTTGTTATTTTCTAGACTAGTTGTTTATTATTATTAATCTTCTCTTTTAGGTCACCTCCAACTTCACGCCTCCTGGTCATACCAAATTCGCAACAGACTGGTGTTTTTGGTCTACTGAAGCACAGGTATCGCCGGTGCCATGTGTCCTGTCTTGATAACATTGCGGAAGCCGTGAGGGACAGCACACCAGTGTCACATCTTAACCTTGTGCAGTTAGTGGCCAGAGAAGATGGAGCGACCATTGTGCCAATGCACAACTGGCAAGACTTTTTCTGCCAAACTTTCAGAATGATGCCTGGTATTTTGCCTTTGGGTCACTTTAGGTCAGTAGAGATTTTTATTACTTTCAGGTAGTATGGACGCCATAGCTTCGTGAATTGTATGTGTTCATACAATATGCTTCTTACTAATACATGCTTTAATTTATACCTTGTACAGAAATCTGATAAAGCCTAATACTTGTTTTTTCAGTTTCTTTTAAGTGGTGAGGCATTTATTTTTCAAAACTTATTCGGTATCATTTGCCTTTTTTAAAGTTTACTGCTGACAGCCCAGGTATCATGTTTTATCACGAGGAACTTGAGGATGAGGAATCTTCCTCTAACTTGGCCGTCCCTGGTGTCGTCTTAAATGGAATGCCACCTATTGTCCCACCTCCTGGACTCAGCAGGCAGTGACAACAATACTTGTATAACTACATCAGAGACTTTGTTAGGGCTGACAAGAGAGATGTTGTGTGCCCAGCTCCACAGTAAAAGTGTGAATTATGGGACTTACATTATGCCATTGTTCAGACAGTGGACCTTATTTAAAGTGGAACTTGCATGCTAAATCCTTATCTCTGTGATTGCTTGTTAGTTAGACACACAGCATATAGCAATGATGTAAACATGAACTAGGTTGAAATTTGCTAAATGTTTTTAAAAATGAGTTTTGCGTCGAAAATGATCCGCCATAAATTACCGAACCGTGTCTGGTAAGTACCATGACGTGGTGCTAGGGAATAACACTGCATGATAAGGCTTTATGAGCATGCAAATAGCAATGCAATGGTCACTTCTTTCCAGATTTTTTTGTTTTCACATTTGCAAGTTGTCAATGAATCCAACTACATTCTGTTTAGTGTAGATGATGTTCAAATAACATTGTCGTTTAGTGTAGATGACGTTCAAATAGCATTGTTGTTTAGTTCCTGCTATACATTAGTATATTCAGGAGCATACAAATACATGTTTAATGTTGTTCTCATGTCACACGTTTGGTGTTTTTGTTTCGTTTCCAGGTCAAACAGTCGATTACAAATCCCCCGAAAACCCTCTTTCGAATGGTCATTAAACTTTAATGGCAGCCATCTTGAATTAGTCACCATGACAACATGTAATTATATTTTTTGCCCTCATTGGTTCCTCATTTTTGGTGTGAAGACCATGCCTATGATTTATTGTACTAACTGACAATTGGTTAACTTCCATTTATATAGCCATTACATTTGATGCCGGCCATTTTGAATTATTAGTTACCATGGCAACAAATATTAAAAAGAGAAAAATTATATTTCTCAACTGAATCATGCTGTGGTGTGATTAGTTTAAAAACTTCCTTTTTTCTAATCATGAATACCTTTCATTAATATATTGGCCATCTTCAATGCATTTTCATTGATTGGTGGCCATCTTGGAAAATGGCCGCAATTACGTCATGCAGTCAATATTTTTTGCTAATTTTTGATTGATTTTATTTCTTATGTAATTTATAAAATAATCAGTCTAAAATGTAGCACTCAATGGCAGGTTGCTATGGAAATTTTAAAGAAATTAATATAACTTTTTCTCGGCCATTTTCCAAAACTTTTTTAAGCTCCAATTTTTCACTTTCCCTGACTAGAAATGGCAATAACTCAGCCAGTTAAGATAAGGACACATTTCATACATCAAAATGATAAAAAAATACTGTATTTTCAAAATAAATAACAAACAAATTCCTACAAGACTCCTTTTGTGGTGCTGGGTCACATTTACAGTATTTCACATGCAGCAGAGTAAAAAATACTCAAGCATGCGCCAGTATCCCACCCTCCCTAAACTAATTAATGTGAACACTCCTTCAGAAACAATAAGGGGACCAATCACATTGTCCACAAAACCCACCAACCTGTTGTTGTTGTTTCAACTGCTGCTCCATCTGTTGTTGCTGTATCAACTGCTGCTGCTTCAACTGCTGCTCCATCTTTGCCCTTTCTTCCTCCATCCGTCGCTGTTCTTCCTCCATCCGCCGCTGCTGCTCTGCCATCTGTTGGTTCATCTGTTCACTCCTCATCTTCAACAAATGTTCCTGCTGTTCCTTCATCTGACGTTGCAACGCTGCCTGCAGGTGATGACAAAGCACTTACAAAATACTGCCTAAAGCTTATTTCTTCATGTGAAAGCAGACATTTTGGATTGACAGGAGCCCCTTCACATTCTAATGGCACCTGCTGACTTAGTGTGTGGGCCCTGGAATTTGCAGATTAATTGATAAAATTCACCAGTAATGCATTGGTTTAACATGTGCCCACTACCTACCAGTTACTTTAGCATAAGAGTTCCAATAGACCCACTAACATACAAGCCTCTATCAATTTGTTACTGTAGTATGTGAACCCGAACCTTTCGTTAATTACATGCCAACGAGCCTTTTCTTACCTCCTGACTTAGCATTTGAACCCCTAACAACTTACTGACTGTGTATTTGAGCCCCTGAAAACCCGCTAATTTAAAATGACCTCCCACCAACTTACTTTTTGATTTAGCATATGAGCCCCTACAACTCCGCTGATTTATCATGTGAGCTCCTACAGACTTACCGATTTAGCATGCAAGGCCTTCCAAACCAGCTGATTTAACACGAGAGCTTGACCAATTTGCTGATTTAGCATGTGAGCCCCTCCAAACCTGCTGATTTAGCATGAGAGCTCCAATCAACTTGCTCATTCAGCACGTGAGCTCCTACCAACCTGCTGATTTGCATGTGAGCCCCTACAGACTTGTTGGTCTAGCACGTGCGACCCTCCAAACCTGATACTTTGGCATGTGACTGATGTGAGCCCCTACAGACTTGTTGATCTAGCACGTGCGACCCTCCAAACCTGACACTTTAGCATGTGAGCCCCTGCCTACCTGATGATCTTGCTGTTGCTTCATGGCCAGTGTCTGTGCTTCCAACATGGCCTCTTCCTGTCTCCTCAGGTTCTCTGTGTGAAGTCGCTCCTGCTCCTGTTGCATCTTTTGTAGCTGTTCTACCTGAGACGTCATGGCCAACTGTTGGCTAGGCATTGTTGTAGACACTTGGGATTGCAGCGGTGAAGGCTCTGTGGCCCTGGAAGGAGGCAGAGAGGTGCTCGTACTGATTGGTTGCGCCTCGGCACTACCACTCGGCTGACGGGAAGCTGTAAGAGTAAGGAAAATGACGTACAGGTACAAGGGCATCCCCTATCTCACATAGCTGCAACCCTCGACAGCAAGATAAGAAACAAGGTGACTTTCACCAAAACTAATTCAATAGAGAGTAATGACGGCACTACTCTTCTAATGCCAATAACAAAACTGACAAAGCTTACTATTTGCTTATTAGGCATGGTAATCTTTGGTCAGTGTTTATAATTTCCACAACCCATCACCAAGGAAACATTACTTGAAGGGTGTTTCACAACAGTATTACTGCAAAATTCCTTTCTGAGAAGGAGACTCTGTGGTATCTTCACCATAAAGGGACAAAGAGTCAACTGGATCAACAAACTGAACACTTGGGTACTCGACCATTTCGAGTGATATTTTTTCTTGTTATGGAGGAGGGGCAACTACTATGGACTCGCCCTGAATGGTGATGTAACTTACCCTTTGGCTCTGTTGCACCAGACTGAACTTCGCTTTTTTGTTTGTTCTTGCCAGTTTCCCATGGCAAGGAGGCGTCCCTCTTGGCTGGAGGTGAGAACAGGTCCAGTCCCCTCTCATCAGCACTGGGGGGTCTTTGTGCAGGCTGAGGAGTCACTGACTTCACTTCTTCGCCCAGACTCAACCAGTCGTCTGCTTCTCCACTCTTCTGTTTGTTCACAGCACTTGTCTTCGAACTACGTGGTGAGGCAGACTTCTTCTCTTCAGTTTTTTGCGAAGAATCTTTAATGCCAAGCCAGTCGGAAAATCCCTGCTCCTCTTTTTTAACTTGTTGCTTCTTGGCAAACCCCAACCAGTCACCCGGGTCACTCTTATCTGGAGACGAATCCTGATCTCCAATGCCCAGCCAATCACGATCACTAGATGCTGCAGGTTTGGTCTCAGCAGTCTCATTACCCAGACCCAGCCAATCACTGGCTTCTTGACTAGCTTGTTTCTTCAACACACCACTTCTAAGGCCTTCGGGAGACTCTGTAAGCTTATCTGGGGTGTGCTGCCCAAGCCCCTGTGTGTCACCAGCAGAACTGAGTTTGGGATCCAATTTTTTCTGAGTCTTTCTGCCAAGCCAATCAGTATCCTCTTCAGCAGATTTAGTCTCCTTGATAGAATCCCCAAGACCAAGCCAATCTAAAGAGTCATCAGATTTCTTTTTCGATTTCGGCTTGACCTCCGCAGCTGCGGCTGGTTTTAATTTCTCTGCTGATTTTCCTGAAGCCATTGACAACCAGTCGTCTCCATCCTCATTGTCTACGGTAGCTGATATACCACCTCGACCACGCCTTGCACCGCCACTTCCTCTAGCTGAAGGAAAAGTAGACAGTCCAAACAGCTCGTCTTCGTCTTCTTGAAACCTGTGCGAGTGAACAAATTAGATATGACTAGACATATCAGTTCATTTTGCAAACAGTTTTAGAACATCGTCACCTCCATACAATGCCTCCTTCTTAAAAGGAAAATGCACTTAGAAAAGTTTTGACAGTTTAATGATTTTCATTTGAAATTCAATGTCACCAACAGCAAAATTCTAAACAAACACACTTTAACGTTCCTATTTAGTAGTCTGAAGTTGGGTACAGAAACACTCTTTTGGAGTCAAATGAACAGCACTGTTCTTTCAAGGACATACTCTGTCCTTACTTGTTCCAATGAGTAAGACCAAGTTTGAGCTAAGCACACATGTGTCACTGAGGGACATGAGACATCAAGTCTGGAATGTGTTACCTGACACTACGCCTGCTGCCTGGCTTCATAGTAGCAGCTGCACTCGGCATGTAGTCACCAAAGTTAAAGTCATCTTCACTTGGTTCGATGACCTTCTTATCTAAACAAACAACGTAATAAAGTTGTGACTCCTGAAACTAAAATATTGAGTACCAAGATTAAAACTAATTACAACCTAGTCAAAAAAGAATGGGTTTGAAATTAATTCACAGCTCTATTCAAGAGCGATCACTGAGGTATACCTGTGATAGTGAATGTCTCAACATATGTCACAGATAGCATTAACACAAACATGAATTGTAACAAGGGTATGTATCATTAATCTAGTTAAATAAAACTTTATAAGTGATTCATGTTTGAAAAACATTTCACAGCCTATGCTGAAGTCATACACATATATAAGACAATAAAGAAAGTTAAAAAACAAGGAAAACAAACAACAGAGGCGATTTAAAGCCAACCTTTCTGAATAGGCTCCTTCTTCTTATATTTTTCATCCAGGACAAACTCTCTTCTCTGCCCAGGGCTAGTTTTCTCCATCTCCTTGTTCACACTGCCCTTCCCAAGAAGTGAATCCAAAATACTGCGTCCCTTTGGAGCATCCTCATCATTTTTGGCTTTTCTGAAGAAACATTGGCAGCAATGGACAGAAATTACATTTTTACTGAATGACATACAAGCACGTCAGTAACACGAAAATAAGTGGTTTACTTGACACCACAGATAACATTAGCATTATCAATCCACAGCTGGAGGATAAAAAGTGTAAAGTTCTTAATATAGAATATAAAGTGTTCAGGTTGACAGCTAGTCATCTAGATTCAGCGGTCACGAATGGTCATTAAATGTTGAGGCACACCATAAAACCAGTTCTAACAAAACGTTTTCTTTTGGTCAAGGGAGATAGATGGATTTAACATCTGATGAAAACAGATTAAGGTAACCGACTACAGCAAAAGATCACCAATTTTGGAAAAACTTGTTACCAGAATTACCCTTTCTCATTTTTTAATCCTTGCAATGCAAACCACATGGTATGAGACATGCCAATAAGTAAATTCACAGTAAACAGCAACGCTGACCACGCACGCACGGACGCAAACACATGCACACACACACACCCACGCNCATCCTCATTGTCTACGGTAGCTGATATACCACCTCGACCACGCCTTGCACCGCCACTTCCTCTAGCTGAAGGAAAAGTAGACAGTCCAAACAGCTCGTCTTCGTCTTCTTGAAACCTGTGCAAGTGAACAAATTAGATATGACTAGACATATCAGTTCATTTTGCAAACAGTTTTAGAACATCATCACCTCCATACAATGCCTCCTTCTTGGAAAATGCACTTAGAAAAGTTTTGAGTTTATTGATTTTCATTCGAAATTCAATGTCACCAACAGCAAGATTCTAAACATACACACTTTAACGTTCCTATTTAGTGGTCTGAAGTTGGGTACAGAAACACTCTTTTGGAGTCGAATGAACAGCACTGTTCTTTCAAGGACATATTCTGTCTTTACTTGTTCCAATGAGTAAGACCAAGTTTGGGCTAAGCACACATGTGTCACCGAGGGACATGAGACATCAAGTCTGGAATGTGTTACCTGACACTACGCCTGCTGCCTGGCTTCATAGTAGCCGCTGCACTCGGCATGTAGTCACCAAAGTTAAAGTCATCTTCACTTGGTTCGATGACCTTCTTATCTAAAAAAAACAACGTAATAAAGTCGTGACTCTTGAAACTAAAAGACTGAGTACCAAGATTAAAACTAATCACAACCTAGTCAACAGACAATGGGTTTGAAATTAATTCACAGCTCTATTCAAGAGCGATCACTGAGGTATACCTGTGATAGTGAATGTCTCCACATATGTCACAGATAGCATTAGCACAAACATGAATTGCAAGTAACGAGGGTATGTTTCATTAATCTTTTACTACCATTCATCCAGTTAAATAAAACTTCTTTAAGTGATTCATGTTTGAAAAACATTTCACAGCCTATGCTGAAGTCATACACATATAACTATAAGACAATAAAGAAAGTTAAAAAACAAGGAAAACAAACAACAGAGGCGATTTAAAGCCAACCTTTCTGAGTGGGCTCCTTCTTCTTGTATTTTTCATCCAGGACAAACTCTCTTCTCTGCCCAGGGCCAGTTTTCTCCATCTCCTTGTTCACACTGCCCTTCCCAAGAAGTGAATCCAAAATACTGCGTCCCTTTGGAGCATCCTCATCATTTTTGGCTTTTCTGAAGAAACGTTGGCAGCAATGGACAGAAATTACATTTTTACTGAATAACATACAAGCACGTCAGTAACACGAAAATAAGTGGTTTACTTGACACCACAGATAACATTAGCATTATCAATCCACAGCTGGAGGATAAAAAGTGTAAAGTTCTTAAATAATATAGAATATAAAGTGTTCAGGTTGACAGCTAGTCATCTAGATTCAGCGGTCACGAATGGTCATTAAATGTTGAGGCACACCTTAAAACCAGATCTAACAAAACGTTTTCTTTTGGTCAAGGGAGATGGATTTAATATCTGATGAAAACAGATTAAGGTAACCGACTACAGCAAAAGATCACCAACTTTGGACAAAACTTGTTACCAGAATTACCCTTTCTCATTTTTTAATCCTTGCAATGCAAACCACATGGTATGAGACATGCTCCCAATAAGTAAATTCACAGCAAACAGCAACGCTGACCACGCACGCACGCACGCACACACACACACACACGCACACACACACGCACACACACACACACACACACGCACACACACAAAAACACACACACACACACTACCTTGGACTATCATCAAATCCCATAGTGTCAAGTACATCGCCATCATCAAAGTCTATGTCATCCTTCTTCACCCCCCGAGACTTGCTATCAGCACCCTTCTGAGGAGTCTTCGGCTTCTCATCAAGACCAGCAAGAGGATCATCATCATCACTGAAAGTAATATCGTCCTTCTTGGGCTTCCGTTTTTCCCTCCTAGGTGAATCCAGCCCAGCAAGTGGGTCACTGTCATCATCAAAGTTAAGATCATCTTTTTTGGTCTTGCCTTTCATGGGTTTTGGCTGCTGCTTTGGCTGTGGAGGGGGAGAATCATCAAGACCAGCTAACCCATCGTCGTCGTCACTGAACAGGTCATCTTTAGCTGACTTCGGTGGGGCTGGAAACAACAACACATCTCATATATGAATACAAGACCAATGCAAAGCCTTGAAATGCAACCACAACTGCACCACAAATGTTATGCTTATAGAAGTGCTTATTAGTATACAAATATGTTGAACGTATCAAAACATGAGAAGGCCTCATTGCCTAATAGGAAAATAACTGTCATATTTTATAAAAGTCCTGCAAGGTGTTTAGGAAATACAGATGTGGATGTAAAAATGCCACAGGAACAGACGGCAAACGAACAAGAGCTGTAAACAATAGAAATAGCCACTTTATGGCGTAAAATGAATAAAATCAGAATGAAATGGCTTCCTTGTCTCATTCATAGAAACCCACTTGCCAAATTTTCATGAGAATCTATGAAGTCTCCGGAGATATAGGGACAAGTGTAAAATACTAAAATTGCCACTACAACAGACAGCAGCAGCAGTTGCCTTCCCCATAGGACCACATCAACGGGTGATACACACCAGCGGATGACAAACAGAGATGATAACAATATGTGACCACATTTATGTGGTTGAATAATGAAATTGAATTCCAATTGACTATCCAAAACTGTATTGTACCTGTAAAAGTTTTGTTACGAACAAATGCCAGCAAAATTTGGTTGCAAAGAGAGAATCTGCAACAATCAGATGACACTGACAGGAACTTGAAACTAAAAAATACACGTCATAAGACAAGTAGAAAAATAGATTTTAAAACAGGCCAGTACACTGTGGACAATTCAGAAGTTAGTTAACCTCTCAGTTTTCTTATCTCAAAAATATAACTGAATGAAATAGCAAACATTAACTCAGACAGAAAATAAGAGCTTTTCTTAAAGAGCTCCTGCAATACCAAATATGTGTAATCAAACAGTAGATGAAGTAACATGCACTGAAGGTGCACCAGGAAGGCACCTACCCTTGGCATCAGCAGGTGTGCGCCCTCTACTGGTACCAGGTCGCACAGCTTCATTGGGTTTCTCTAAAACAAAAATCAAATTAACAGCCGACTTCATCCACGCTAGGTCACAGCACCATTACCAGCAAACTCAAATTACTTCTTTACTAGATCAACACAATATTCACCAAGAAGGCTTACAAACACAGTCACATCTGCTGGGCAAAACTGGGCTGCACCACCAAGCGGTTAACTCTATTCCTCATAACACTGGAAATCTCATCAAGTTGCTGGATGCAACCTCTTAGCAAATCTTGGAACAAACATGGCATCTTAGATGATTGTTATCTTACTTAGCATGACTATTGTCTTTTTCCAAGACAGTTCCAAGAAAATGTTTGGATTTCTCTGAAACTTGGCACATGCCCTTTAACCAACCTTCTGCTTTTGTAGGCTTCGGTTTTTGCTGCCCTCCTTTGGCCACTTTTGGCTTCTCACCTTCTTCCTCTGACAGCACAGCAGCAAACAACTCATCGTCATCAAGGTCTGTAAACAAGTCAACTATTTTTGACAACATTCTTTTTATCCAGTTACAAACAAAATATGAACATCTTTGTGAAAATTACACGACATTGAAATCAACGTGAGGAAAAACAAACAACAACAATGATAATGTGAAAGGAGTATGTGTGTGTATTGAAACAACTGTATGGCTAAGAAATATATAAAGCAAGAACATAATCTCAAGTCACTGCAGGAAAGACCATAGAGCAAAATTGTGTACATTTATATTACCTGCAAAGTCAAACGTTTTGGACTTGGATGTTGGCTTTGAGGAAGCACCAGTAGATTTAAGCACTGTAATCAGAGATAAGATAGTATGTCAACAGGATACACGCATGTTAGACCTACTCTTTCAAACACTGGGGCCAGTGGAAATGCTTTCCACTATTTCTAAGGTTCATTGCAAGTTCTTGGGGTCTGTGCAAATAGTTTAGAAATCATTGCATATAAACACAAGAACCAATTGTGTGTGAGTGAGTGTGTGTATGTGAGTGAGTGTGTGTGTGTGAGTGTGTGTGTGTGTGTGTGTGTGTGTGTGTGTGTGAGTGTGTGTGTGTGAGTGTGTGTGAGTGTGTGTGTGTGTGTGCGCGTGTGTGTGCGCGTGTGTGTGCGCGTGTGTGTGCGCGTGTGTGTGCGCGTGTGTGTGCACGTGTCTATATATTTGTATATTGGAAAAGTGAGGCACACTTGTTAAACTTTTGACAGCGAATTTCAGGAGGATACTACATAGGTATCCATTCCTTTAGTTTTGTTTCAAAATAGTGTCCACAGTGACATATCCATCAAGCCAGTATGCCTATTTTTAGTTTAATTGAGTTAAATGACGCAACAACGCAGTTACATCAGATAAAATAATGTGAAACATGTGAATATCCTTTCAGTAACAGACATATAAACAACATCACCGCATAGAAAGAATTCTTTAGCAAATAAATGAATGAAGAATTGACAGATTTACCTCTTGGAGAAGCAGTTTTAGTTGGATTTACATCACGATCAAGTCCTGCACTCTTGTTGGGTATGTCCGACTTCACTGGTGGCTTACTTCCACTTGCTGTTGCTGTCTGCTTGGTGGTGGGTGACCCTGGCGCTTTCCCTTGTTCTTGCTTCTTGGGGACTGGCTTCTTCTTGGCAGGGCCAAACAAGTCTGCATCCATGTCATCCAGGTTCTATAATGTTATGTAAGGATTAATTATTGCACGGTCACTCTGATTGGCTGAATACTTAATATCATATGCGTGCAAGGTGAAAGATGAAGTGAACAAAGTCACAACAATGCCTCAACCAACGAAAACGTGGTATGTTATGTAGAAATAGTCTTATTATTAAATGTGCCGTAATCTCTGGTAAAAGTACATATGTCATTTGAACCCAAAATGCTGTTACTGGTTTCAACAACCGAAGACACTAAACGAGATATATGGTATGATGCAGCTGAACTAAAGACATAATATTTAGAAAACGATAGCCACCATTTTGATTTTCTGAAGCGTTTCTCGGTTCTTTAATACCCTGCACATTCCATGCAGCATAAAGTCTCATTACCATGAGCACAGTTGCAAGATCAATTTTGTTAGGAAATGTAAACCAATTATGATTTTAGATTTTCAGATAGCTAAATAAGAGGAAATTCAGATTTAGAAATAGAATTGGGCAAAAATGGAAAATAATTTGTAAACGTAAAATGAAAACTATCATTGTTTTGAGGAATTTAGGTTGACTGAAATGTATTTAGATGTATACAAGTGTAATTAGGATATGACAAACGACGTCTGATCCAAATGTCTGCAGGCAGTGCTTGGCCAACTAACGAGCCTATTTCCAGACATAATACTTTCTGCTCATAAAACGAGCCTGTCAAGTTAGGGGGTAATAACCAACAATTTTTCCCCAACTCAGAAATCACTTCTCTATTTTATTCACAGAAGGTACCACACTAAAACAATTTCACATCACTAAGTGGTCCAATACAGAAGTGTTATTGACATACACAATCACAGAAGACAAGTGCGTCAAGACTATGTTCACACCTCCTGTACCAGTGTTCACACCTCCTGTACCAGTGTCTCCAAATACTCTATAACAGATGTGCTTCCAGAGTGTACAAGTTTAATCACACCAGCCATTATTTGTCATAATTCACAGATAGAACAAGTGCAGCTTACGCTCAAAGTTTTGGCCATTTCACCAGGGTCTGCATCAGAAACATCAGACCCGTCAGCCTCCCAATCAGCCGCTAAGCTGCTGTAGAAGTCATCATCATTTAGTCTGTAACAGTTGCAAATGGAACGTTGACAGATCGAAATGCAATGCATGAATATTGCAGATTACATCAGAAATATTAACTAAGATTAAGGAGAAAATTAGCAAAAATCTGCACATTCAGCAAAATTTTTGCAAATTCAAAATTCAGTAAAACCTATATTTTGGATAGACCCTCTTGCAAAAGTGAATCATTTTAAAAATAACTTCTGAGAGCACTTTGGAGTGACTTAGACAAAGTATAGGATCTGAAAATTTCATATCGATCACACCAGTCATTTTAAGAAATGATGTTTCGAAGTCTTGGACATTTTTTCTAGCTTGGGTCACACGTAACAATTGACCAAGCTAATACTTGTGAAATTTACAATAAAAGTTACTAACTTTTTCTTTGCAGGTCCTTTGGAAGACTTCCCTGGCCATGTCTGAAGTGGTTTTGTAGGTGGATCATCTGTCAATAAAAACGAAACAAAGTGATTAGTCCTTTGTTGCGTAAAACCTACACATTATCTTGAAATTTATCCATGTGCTAGAGGCCAATTCACAAAGCAGATGACAACAATCAATTTCAGATTCCAACAAAAAACCTTTATCAATTAAATCAAAATTACTAAATTTAGATGATTTATAACAAGTGAAGTTTTTGTTCATTTGACATTGCATGGAAAGGTATAAATGCATATCTCTGATTACCAATAATTTTTCCATATAGAAGAGCCAAGGTTTTGTGTTCCCATTCTCATTTTATACCATTACCTTATAAAACAAGAGCAACGCGGAGCGTTGAAATGCGCCCACAATTGCACCGCATACGGTATCCTTCTAGGGTTGTTTATTGGTACCATAAAGTGGCCAGTAGAGGGCATACTTTGCAAAATGGAAAGGCATGGTCATTGTCTCCTCAATAGCCGCGGCTAGGGGCAAAATGTGAGTAATCTTCATAATACAAGCACATCCTATACACCAGTTGCTTAAAGCACCACAGAAACATAGAATTAAAAACAAATTTACCAACATACGAGATTAGCACAGCATTAGAATGCCAGAAACAAATTTCTACTTGGAACTTTTCCTTCACAGTCACGAAGTAACACAAAGTATACACCTGAAGACCTATGAAAATACAGNACGTGAAAACCGCCAATCGAAGATTAATAAAAAGCTTGGTCAGTGTTAAAAGCACGTGGCCAGGAAGGGCGCGCTACATACATGAACGTGTCGTCAAAGACATTAGTCGGGAACTATCCATTCATGAAACGGGTAACATAGCATCTGCAAGAAATGAATATTGGCACTAATTTCCAACAGTTTCTAATACTATAAAAAATGTTTACATTATTTTTAAGATGAATTGTTTGATTAACCATAACTGGTGTTTTTAAGCCAAATATCTGATAAAATGACCTCTGACAGTGAATGCTTACACACCCTTACACCAAAAAATAACTGTCAGATAGTCACGTACGCATCCAGCCAAACGGCGACTAATATGGCCTTACCGAGACAAATGTCGAACGTTTTTAGCACAATGAGACCGACAAGTACTAAATGAAACACGCTCTGGTTTAGGCCAACAGCAAATTTCTTTAGATACAATGCACATCTAGCTCGTTATATTGCGTGGCTCTGGCCAAAAGAAGGTATCTGCTCTGGAAAATAAACTCTGGTGATACGCACGCGCTCGCTTACTCGCAGACGAACTTCAAAACAAACGTCACGTGACAACAACATGTGTGTTTGTCCAGACATTTTTCTCGTGTTGCCGATTATACATGTAGATGGCACGATGTAGCACAGATTTGTACTTAAACCTGCCGTGATCCCGACTCCACGGGAACTTTAAAATCTTAGGGACGCTACTTGGAAAACTTAAGGAGGATTTCAGGCAATTTGCTTGAGTCGAAACTGTATTTTTATTCAAGCATTCAAGTCGCCATATCGACGATTGCGAGGCAGGCAGTCGGCCAGTTTTCGCCCTAGGATTTCAGCCCAATTTTCTGTAAAATGATCGTAACTTAACAGCAAAGTTTGATAGCAATGCACCACGGTTTTGTAGAAAGTCTTTCATAGATTACAGATGCGTAAATATGATGAATCTTAGCTTCCGATTTCACCCATTTCGGAGACCGGGTTTCAACAGCCTTGGGTTATAAGCGCCCCCCTGAAACGAACTTTTCTAAGCACCCTGGGCGGTTATTACGGCGAATACGGTATGTCTAATCAAACAGTAGATGAAGTAACATGCCCTGAAGGTGCACCAGGAAGACACCTACCCTTGGCATCAGTAGGTGCGCGCCCTCTACTGGTACCAGGTCGCACAGCTTCACTGGGTTTCTCTAAAACAAAAATCAAATTATTAACAGTCGACTTCGTCAACGCTAGGTCACAGCACCATTACCAGCACACTCAAATTACTTCTTTACTAGATCAACAGAATATTCACCAAGAAGGCTTCCAAACACAGTCACATATGTTGCAGCATCTAGCGGTTAACTCTATTCCTCATAACACTGGAAATCTCATCAAGTTGCTGGATGCAACCTCTTAGCAAATCTTGGAATAAATATGGCATCTTAGATGATAGTTATCTTACTTAGCATGACTATTGTCTTTTTGCAAGACAGTTCCAAGAAAATGTTTGGATTTCTCTGAAACTCGGCACATGCCCTTTAACCAACCTTCTGCTTTTGTAGGCTTCGGTTTTTGCTGCCCTCCTTTGGCCACTTTTGGCTTCTCATCTTCTTCCTCTGACAGCACAGCAGCAAACAACTCATCGTCATCAAGGTCTGTAAACAAGTCAACTATTTTTGACAACATTCTTTTTATCCAGTTACATACAAAATATGAACATCTTTGTGAAAATTACACAACATTGAAATCAACATGAGGAAAAACAAACACCAGCAATGATAATGTGAAAGGAGTATGTGTGTGTATTGAAACAACTGTATGGCTAAGAAATATATAAAGCAAGAACATAATCTCAAGTCATTGCAGGAAAGACCATAGAGCAAAATTGTGTACATTTATATTACCTGCAAAGTCAAACGTTTTGGACTTGGATGTTGGCTTTGAGGAAGCACCAGTAGATTTAGGCACTGTAATCAGAGACAAGATAGTATGTCAACAGGATACAAACATGTTAGACCTACTCTTTCAATCACTGGGCCAGGTGGAAATGCTTTCCAATATTTCTAAGGTTCATTGCAAGTTCTTGGGTTCTGTGCAAATAGTTTAGAAATCATTGCATATAAACAGAAGGACCAATTGTGTGTGTGTGTGTGTGCGTGCGTGCGCGTGTGCGCGCGTGCGTGCGCGTGCATGTGTCTATATATTTGTGTATTGGAAAAGTGAGGCACACCTGGTAGAACTTTTGACAGCAAATTTCAGGAAGATACTAAATAAGTATCTATTCCTTTAGTTTTGTTTCAAAATAGTGTCCACAGTCAGTGACATACCCATAAAACCAGTATGCCTGTTTTTAGTTTAATTGAGTTAAATGACGCAACAACGCAGCTACATCAGATAAAATAATGTGAAACATGTGAACATCCTTTCAGTAGCAGACATATAAACAACATCACCACATAGAAAAAATTCTTAAGCAAATAAATGAATGAAGAATTGACAGATTTACCTCTTGGAGAAGCAGTTTTGGTTGGATTTACATCACGATCAAGTCCTACACTCTTGTTGGGTATGTCCGACTTCACTGGCGACTTACTTCCACTTGCTGCTGCTGTCTGCTTGGTGGTGGGTGCCGCTGGCGCTTTCCCTTGTTCTTGCTTCTTGGGGACTGGCTTCTTCTTGGCAGGGCCAAACAAGTCTGCATCCATGTCATCCAGGTTCTATAATGTTATGTAAGGATTAATTATTGCACGGTCGCTCTGATTGGCTGAATACTTAATATCATATGCGTGCAAGGTGACAGATGAAGCGAGCAAAGTCATCAAAGTCACAACAATGCCTCAACCAACGAAAACATGTGGTAAGTTATGTAAAAATAGTCTTATTATTAAATGTACAGTAATCTCTGGTAAAAGTACATATGTCATCTGAACCCAAAATGCTGTTACTGGTTTCAACAACCGAAGACACTAAACGAGATCTATGGTATGATGCAGCTGAACTAAAGACATAATATTTAGAAAACGATAGCCACCATTTTGATTTTCTGAAGCATTTCTCGGTTCTTTAATACCATGCCCATTCCTTGCAGCATAAAGTCTCATTACCATGAGCACAGTTGCAAGATCAATTTTGTTAGGAAATGTAAACCAATTATGATTTTAGATTTTCAGAGAGCTAAATAAGAGGAAATTCAGATTTAGAAATAGAATTGGGCAAAAACGGAAAATAATTTGTAAACGTAAAATAAAAACTAACATTGTTTTGGGGAATTTAGGTTGACTGAAATGTATTTAGATGTATACAAGTGTAATTAGGATATGACAAACGACGCCTGATCCTAATGTCTGCAGGCAGTGCTTGGCCACGTAACCAGCCTATTTCCAGACATAATACTTTCTGCTCATAAAACAAGCCTGTCAAGTTAGGGGGTAATAACCAACAATTTTTCCCCATCTCAGAAATCACTTCTCTATTTTATGCACAGAAGGTACCACACTAAAACAATTTCACATCAGTAAGTGGTCCAACACAGAAGTGTTATTGACATACACAATCACAGAAGGCAAGTGCGTCAAGACTTTTAAACCTCCCAAACTAGCCATGTTCACACCTCCTGTATCAGTGTCTCCAAATACTCCATAACAGGTGTGCTTTCAGAGTGTACAAGTTTAATCACACCAGCCATTATTTGTCAATAATCCACAGATAGAACAAGTGCAGCTTACGCTCAAAGTTTTGGCCATTTCACCAGGGTCTGCATCAGAAACATCTGACTCCTCAGCCTCCCAATCAGCCGCTAAGCTGCTGTAGAAGTCATCATCATTTAGTCTGTAACAGTTGCAAATGGATCGTTGACAGCTCGAAATGCAATGCATGAATATTGCAGATTAGATCAGAAATATTAACTAAGATTAAGGAGAAAATTAGCAAAAATCTGCACATTCAGCAAAATTTTTGCAAATTCAAAATTCAGTAAAACCTATATTTTGGATAGACCCTCTTGCAAAAGTGAATCATTTTAAAAATAATTTCTGAGAGCACTTTGGAGTGACTTGGACAAAGTATAGGATCTGAAAATTTCATATCGATTGCACCAGTCATTTTAAGAAATGATGTTTCGAAGTCTTGGACATTTTTCTAGCTTGGGTCACACATAGCAATTGACCAAGCTAATACTTGTGAAATTTACAATAAAAGTTACTCACTTTTTCTTTGCAGGTCCTTTGGAAGACTTCCCTGGCCATGTCTGAAGTGGTTTTGTAGGTGGATCATCTGTCAATAAAAACGAAACAAAGTTATTAGTCCTTTGTTGGGTAAAACCTACACATTATCTTGAAATTCATCCATGTGCTAGAGGCCAATTCACGAAGCAGATGACAACAATCAATTTCAGATTCCAACAAAAAACCTTTATCAATTAAATCAAAATTGCTAAATTTAGATGATTTATAACAAGTGAAGTTTTTGTTCATTTGACATTGCATGGAAAGCATAAATGCATATCTCTGATTACCAATAATTTTTCCATATAGAAGAGCCAAGGTTTTGTGTTCCCATTCTCATTTTATACCATTACCTTATAAAAAAGAGCATCGCTAACGTCTGGAGATTATTATTTTTCTAACAATCGCACAACAATTCAAACTTACCATCATTCCCTATCAAGTCACCCAAAAGATCATCAAGTCCAGACCCCTTTCCTGCATTTCTGGCCCTTCGTCCTTGTCCAGGCTTCCAACCCTGCAGGAAATAGTTACTATTTACAGGGTTAGCAATCCACTTTTCCAAACCGATTATCAAGCCATTCTCAAACAACCGTGCCTTCTCAACAGAGAAATAGCTATCCAAATACCGACGTAGTCAAACAACCCAATTAATTACCAAACAACAAGATCACTGTTCAAAACACAAAGTGCAGAATATTTCAATTCAGGCCTGAAATCAGTCAAGGAACTCCAACAGTACAGAGGCAAATGTAAAAACATCTAATATTGGATCAAAAGAAGTTGCGAAGTTCACGAATAAAAAGTCTAAAGGACACAGATCTTACAAGATGCTTCCATACTACTTTTTGCAAGTGTCAGCCGCCAGCTCAGTCTCTTGTGGCCAAACTCGTCTGCCATCAGCTAACCTACTTTATGGTTATAAGTTAATGGCATCCATAAAAGTGGGAATTCTTCGGTAAAGTCATTTTTGTTCCAACAAACATGCTTCATCGAGGATATGCATAGCACCAGAAAGTATCGATGAAGAAAGTAGGCAGTTTTTAAGTGACAAATTTAAGTGTAAAATGCTTTTTTGACGAGGTGAAAAACTGTTATTCGGTTAACAGATTTGGACCGATTAGAAGCGTTTTAGTCTCTTGCCAGCCACCCAAGGAGGGTTACATGGAATGGGTAATACTCTGATAGTGAGTTAGGCAAAGTCTCGCATGAGACTGAGCGAAGCGTGTGACCTGGCGTGCGACGTGTACAAAATAGCATGGGAAGCTATCAGGTAAAATTTGAACTAGATTTGTGCCCCTTCAACTTTTTGTTCGTCAACAGGCGCGATTTCATGCAACTTCCTCAAAATGGCACTCGGTGAGAGAAACTCTAGCAAACCGCGACAGATTTTCATAGATATGTTCAAGTTATGTTGCCTAAATTATACCCAGAGTCATGGTATATGTTAATTATAACTCCATGTGTATATATGCAAGTTTCATTAAATTTTATTTGCTGTACTTTGAAATGAGTAACTTTTATGAGGGCAATGCAATTGCCTATCCATGGGGGGGTGCATCATTGGGGACCGTGTGGGCTATTGCCCCCAGTTTTATCAGTGCTGCGCCGCCCATGCTATCTGGCTCTAAGCATAAAAGGTACTTATAACAACGTGACTTTGATGTTTTAATCAGTGTGAGGCACCACTTGCCAAAAGGCTTCATCATCTGCACCAGGGCTAGACAGTTACCACTGCCTCTATTGGCACTGCCAGTAGAGACAGTGGAGCTCCTATAGGCGTTTCATACACCGGAAGCTTTTCGACGAATTATGCCTCGCACGGGCTAAAACATCAAAGCCACGTTGTTATAAATACATTGTGTGTATAGAGGGACACCTTAGGAGCCAGTCGATGTATTTAATTCCTTCTAACTCGAACAAATACTCCTGTTATCAAACTTTTTCTTCGAGCAGTCCCTCGTTCAGTTCCCAAAATTGGTAACTCACCATTTTTAACACTTCGCACGCCAGGGGATATGACGTCATACCACCTGCCGCGCACAGTGTTAAAAATGGTGAGTTATTGATTTTGGGAACTGAACGAGGAACTGCTCGAGGAACAGCCTAGTGACAATACACACATCCTGAATGGAACAAATCTCCTAATTTTTGTTTAGTTTCCCTATGTGCCGTCCTTTGAACAAGAAAAAGACATCCAAACAGTGTGGAAATGACCTTTTTTATGTAACAATTTTTTCCTCACCGGGTGGGGGAATTCC
>NMRA01000476.1:255283-338591 GCA_002633005.1 Phoronis australis
CTAATAAACTGGCTGACAAAGTTTTTATTTTATGAAATGAAAGTAACATGTTTTGTCAACATTTTGGCTAAGTTTCATTCTCATAACAGTGGGGGCAGATTTGGTACAGCAGTGTACTGAACACAACCTCAAAATGGCATAACGGGGGGGAGTGTAGTAAAACTACTAAATGAGGGTGGTAAATCGGAATCGTGTTTCAAGACATTTGTGTAACAATCTACAGGCACCACTAAACAATGCCCAGTGAATAATAAATCAATAGCTTTCATTCAAGGAAAAATATGAACAGTTAAAACTGATACCGTGAAAACATGGCTGCGAAGCCGTAAAATGTCTTTGAGCCTATAACTTTAGAAAAACGCAATATTTTGAGGAAATATTTTACCGCTGTTTATAGATCCCATAGGACTACCTATGTGCCAAATTTGGTGAAAATCGGCTGACCCCCACCTTGCCGCTCATGGCTGGTGCTCTCGTGGACTAGTACTTAACATGTCACGTTAAGTACGTTTTCTAGACATTTATTCAGCAATCTGTCATTGCGTTATGCCAACATTAAAGAGGCCTGGATTGCGATAAAAAGGCTAAATTGAAATACTGAAAGTGGTTCTCTGTCACTGAAACAGAATTCAATCTGCTCACCAGGTATTTTTAGGGTTTGTTCGTAAAGATTTTTAATTTCTGTTGATATCAAAGCATTTTTTTAGACTCAAATTTCAAAAAACGACCTGTTAGCTGCTCGCCTCTTCGTCGATTTTTCTCACACAAGGCAAAGCACGTCTCCTTATTTGGCAAGATATAGGCGTTGCAATTTTCTCGTATATGGAAATTGTGACCTTTGACCTCAAGCGACTTCAAGCAACTGACTGTGAACCCATGCGTGCATTTATCATAAGTGGGTGGGAGATTAGAAACTTTGTGGTAACTACAGAGTTTTTCCTTCGCGCGTATTTCAAAATCGTGAATATTGTGATTTTTTTGGAAATTTCCTCACAGAGGAAAGAGTATTACTCTGTACAAGAGGTTACAAGATTGTAATTTCGTCAGGAACTGTTTAAAAGGTATATTTGACGAGCTTTCGCGTTCCACTCCTCTTTAAGTTTATAGTCTACATCAGTGATGATTTTTTATCATTTCAACGTGAGTTCGACATTAAAGCATTCTGAATTGATTTTATTCATTTCATTTTAGATCGAATAAAAACGTTATGTGATTTGGAGGACTGGTACTTTGGTTTTCCATCGATGGCACAATTCCACTCGACTTTATTCCGCGTATCAACCTACATCTTCGGTCTTGGTTGATACACGGAATAATGTCTCGTGGCATACACGACTCTCGGCACATTTTGTTTATTTATTAGCAGGGTTTGTATTGTGTTTTTTTCCAGGAGTTCTTGAAGCATCATCATCATCTGTATCAACATCGTCATGGACAGCTTCCCAGCAAAAAATACAGTTCTACATCAGGACCAGCAGTGCTGCCATCAACATGAAATGTTCTATTTTGTACCTGTTAGAAAAGTGAGGAGGAACTCGGAATCTCATGGCTGGTTTTGCGACAACTGGAACACTAAACGAAAAAGAGCTCACAGAATGCTCTGAAAAATTACCAAATAGTGATAAGAATTGCAGCAAAACCAATTGTCACTTCAAACTGAATACCCAGAGGTCTTGTGATAGCAAGATATTTGGAATATCAGTTAAGACTGAGACAGTAATCACTGGTAGGTCTACTAAGCTAACATCGCCTGCACCAAGTATCATCTTTTTACGGATGATCACCCTCCAAAGATCTTAGTAGTGATGTCAAAAAGGAAAGGCTAGAGAGAATTAGATTCTAAGCTTGGCAGATGAAAATATGTATATGTATGTATGCATGCATTTAGGTACATACGCATGTATACTTGCCCTGTATAGGATCATGTCATACTTCAGTGTAGGCGTACTTGCAGGTCCGTAGCCAGGGGGGGGGGTTCGGGGGGGAAAAGTCCTGCCCCTGCCTATCCGTTAAAGATGGGATATAGATGGACAACAACAACAACAGACTTGTTGTAGCTACTGCTACTACTAACTACAATAACAACTAAGTCAGTAATAATTTTGAGTTTACTTCGCGTATCGGGCCGTACCCGGTCAACTTCGCCCGAATGATGCTCGATGATAGGATCGTGCAGACAATTAAATGAGGCGTTATGTTACTCATCGGCATTGAAAGCGCGTGGTGGCTACAACGTAGGGTAACAAGGGAGTCTAAAATAGGTTATATAGCAGCGAGAGAGCTCCCAAAAAGTAATGTCGTGTGAATGCCTTAAAATCGACCAAGAAACAAAATAGCAGAAAGTATGTTTGTTTTCTGCTGTTTTGATAATGGCAGAGTACAGTAAAGTGCAGACATTTCAAAATTTTCACTTTAGTTGTGGATTGGTGGATGACATGCATGCGTGTAGACTACACGTGTGCGCGTTTCCATTCTTTTAAACTGAGTACACGCCGATTATAATTAAGCTCACTATAGGCAGTCCTCTGTCGTTGCTTAAAAATCAGACATTTGACTGCATGGGCGGCGCACCATAGGGGGTTGGGGGGCTATAGCCCCACTATTTTTTCAGTGCCGCGCCGCCCATGAACTACCGTATTTTCTTGCACTAAGGAAACTAAGGAAAAGTAATTCTAGACCTAATAAAAACTTTGGTCAATGAAAAAAGTCTTCATTTGTCAATCAGTGCCAATGGCACACAACCTCGCAGGCTTCACACGAGCAAAAAAAAACTTGATGGAAAAGATTTCCAAAGTTACATGTCACTATTCCGAAGGTAGTTCACTACTTCGAAAGTCCACTACTCCGATGTTACTCCGAGGGTTCGCTACCTTCGAAAGATCACTACTTCGAATGTCCACAATTCCGAAACCAGAACTTGTCCGACAGTTCATTACTCTGATTGTCTGCTAACGAGTCGGAACTGACATGAGAAAAGTATTGTATTTGTGTCCATTTAGTAACTATTTAAAGGGTGCAAAAAAGTTGGATAGTTCTTAAAACATTGATAACATTGTTTACAAATGAGCTCAGTTCCAATCACTGCCAATCTAACTAACTACTCATTCAGTCTCGTGTCAGGATTTCAGCTACCAATAGCGGCGGTTTTAAATTTAAGAAGACTGAATGGGACTCTCAGACTTCGTGAAGACTGGCATTCACAGGGTAGCCTACTACATGTAACTATATTTAGTTTGGACCCGGCCATGCGCGTGGTTCCGATGGGTGAGTTTGAGGCGCAGCGGCCCTAAAGTAGCTCACGCTATGAAATGATGCGACCTTGACATGAACTTGATGAATGTATCGCAATTGATAATCAATATTCCTACTTCATAGTCTTTTAAAAATTCTAGGCCTACTCATTTTCCGTATTCGAAAGACATGTGGGCAATTTCGCATGCGCATGAAATCTTGGCGTTGTTTGAGCACAGGTACACCACCTAGTGCATCTAATAACCGAAGTGTCGTTTATTTTTGCAGGTAAAAGTTTATCTGATACACGCAATCCGAAATATTAGATTTTTTCGGAGTAGTGAACCTTCGGAATAGTGAACCTTCAGAGTAATGAACATTTGGAATACTGGGCTGTTTCCATTTCCAGTAAGTAACACGCAAAATACAACCAGATCAAAATATTCAAATCCATGATTCTCCGATTAAATATTTTCTTCCGAGTATGTAATGAGGTGTAATTATTCATTTAAGCACGCCCGGTTGGAAAGTTTGGCGGGGGGGTAACGCGGGAACGTTCTCTTTCTGGACCACATTACATCCGAATTTGGGCCCCGTTCTTTGCGGGCAACCGTCACCGCATCCTAATTTCTGGTATTACTAATTCCGTCTGATCTTGGGAACATAGAGCTGAGACTTCGTCGTGTATACAGATCTCCCTCCCCCCTAGTTAAGCTGCGCCAAGGACCTTACCGAAAACTCTACAGTGTCGACGTTTGCAAAATATCAAAAGTCCACCTTTCTTGAAATTCGAACCACCACTGCGCAATGCTGGCTACGGGCCTGCTTGACTTTTCTTTATTACTTAAATGAGCCGTTGCTAGATGTTCGACCGGACGTAGATTAGCATGGAAGCTTGGCTTTTCTGTACCCTCAAAGGAGCAATTGGAGATTCTGACGTCGTCGTAGTGGAGCCATTTTTTGGATCTCTTTGTTCCAGCAGTATGTTGTAAAATGGTCAGAGTCTAAGGATTCACCGTTGTGGCCAATCACTTCCACAAGCGAGTGGGACCCGTCAGAGATTGTGGAGTAGGAAGTGCGGCGCTGCGGTTGAAGATTCGTCTTCTTATCCTGAACTCTTTGTGCGGAACTATTCTGCACCTAAGCAGTGTGTGGGCCGGTTTTTACCGAGGCAGGCCCAGGTAGAATGTTATTCCCAAAAACACTAGCACCAATTGTGAATTTGCAACAAAACTGAACTCTAAAATAAAGAAAAATGCCTGTGTTTTTTTGGTGCAGTACAAGGACCGTGGATTGATGTCGAAGGGAAGAGGGAACTTATGAAGTAGTCTTTGTTGATTAGTTATGCTTCCCTTGAGGATACTACAAGGGCGATCGGGGGGCATTAAATCTGTACGCGAGTTTCTTTGATCAGTTTAGATGGGTCATCTTGATAAATAGTTTATTTTTGATGCTTGTAATGTAAGCCATGCTTTTTGTTGAAATGGGCATTTTTTATTCAGTGAATGGAATTTCTGAATCATTGTTTTGAGTTGTGTTTTCTGTGAAAATTTGTGAATTACTGTAAACAGTAAATATAATAGATTCTTTGTAATAATGATGTTAATATTTTTTCTAGTTTTATTCATGTTTTCCATGCAGACCTCCTTTGCATATATTACGTTCAGATTAGTTTGCACTATCAAAGATCTTTGAGTTACATAATAAAATAAAGCAAAAACTACCACCACAAAATTTCCCTCCATCCTACAGCCACGAAAAAACTAGGTGGCATTGTGATGCTCATTTGCACTCAAGGTCCTTGAGCCAGTGAACCTTTTCAAACATGAATAATTTACACTGTTCTGGTATCAATGTTTTAAACATACAGCATAGGCGGATTTAGGGGGGGGGGGGCAGGGGACTTAAGAATTTGGCATTCTATATGACTGTAATGAGCATTTTGATGCATTAGTCTTATCTGTCTAAACGGATGTCTGTCTGAGTATACTGTATTGTGCTGTATTGTATTGAATTATTCAGTGGACCCTCCTTGTTAAATAAACCAGACAGTCAACCAAAAAAACAAAGCTCATTATGACGTTTGATTTTGCCACTGTTTTGTAGGTAAATCTGGGTTATTAGAATAGTATAAATCACGAGAAAATCATCTGCAGGCCTACTGTATGCTGAAAACGCGTTCACTGCAAGATGACTGAAGCAGAATACCACAATGTGACGGTTGAGAGCTACGAACATCTGTTTCCTCAACCGTCTCTGGACTCTGAACACACCACCACACGGTTCAAGGGCAAAGTCGCCATTGTCACGGGAGGCAATTCTGGCATTGGAAGAGCTACTGTTCAGAGGTTTTGGTAAGACGATGTCCCTCCAATATATGAATACCGTATACCTCGGATAATCTGTCACTTTCAGGGACAAGGCAAAAGCGACAAATTATTTGCTTTACAGTTTGTACCGACTTACGAAAACTGCTTAACAAGTACGCGCTCGATGCATTCCTTAAAAGCTTGCATAAACATGTTTTAATCCCACTTTTTTGACAAAATAGCTTGCAAAAAATCCTGGTAATTTGCCACGATCCCATGCCATGATGGAGTGAGCAAACCAACATGGCCGAAATTCAGCAATAGCGAAGTTTTGCCATTTTTCATAATTTTCACAAGCTCGTATCGGTTGGCAGTTCTAAGTGGTGGGAAATGCAAGTTCGGTATGCCAGCCCGTTAACGTTCTTCTTTCTATTGATATCCATTATAATAAATGAGTGCATTAATGAGTACTTTTGAAAATCAAAGTAATGCGAGCACTTCAAAAATTTATCGCGAACTTGTAAATTCTTATGACTTTTATTTGTGTCAGACTTTATACTTCCGGACAGCTGTCAACATGTTTAATCTCATCGCAAAATTGAGTTAAAAATTTGACTAAATGGTATACTTTTTTCATGAAATACAAAATAGCACTTATCAAACCAAGTTGTTAAAAATAGTACATAATATTTTTAAAATTAAAGTAAAAGTCAGAATTGAGGATTGGGCAAGTTCTTGTGCGAGTATGTTCATTGTTAACTGACATGTTTTGCCTGATGGTGGTGTTGCAAGCAGTTTAATTTATTACTCTGCGCGTGTAAGCGCAGAGTACTGTTGTTCCTGGGTTTTCTTCAATTTTATTACTCTGCGCGTGTAAGCGCAGAGTACTGTTGTTCCTGGGTTTTCTTCAATTTTATTCTTATTCTTATTCTTCTTCTTATTCTTCTTCCGACCAAATTTGAGGCTTAATAACTCCAAATTGGGTGCAGGTACGGTCTTTAAATTCAGCATATGACTTATGACAGTACATAAATTTTGATTGGTTTTATAATCATATTCCATATTGCACCGGAAGAGGTCGTTTGGTGCAAAGGTCGTATAATTTTCAAAATGCTACTCCTCCTTCAGTTTTAAAGTTATCTTTTTCAAATTCGGTGCACAGGTATAAGTCAATATAACAATTTAAAAAATTATTTTTCTAAGTAATCGGGTCATCCAATCAGGTGAAATAGGTCAAAGGTCATTAGGTGCAAACTAAAATTTTGAGCTAGACACTTCAAATTGACAGGTCTGATTGCCACAGGTAAATCAAATCAGAATCCAAAGTTTCAGGTCATTTAGTGCAAACATGGGGTCATTAGGTGCATTTTTCTTCTGAAAATTTGACCTTTTCAATCAGCAAGTATTCTGATGTGTCAACCGTTAGACAACTGTGATTCTCAGCGTTAAACACATTTTCCATGGGCTTTGCAATAATTCTCCTAAAAATGCTTAAAATGCACCGGATAAGGTCAATTAGTGCAAAGGTCATGTAACGTTCAAAATGTTATATGTCTTACGTTTTTCAAGGAATTCTTTTCAATTTCAGCACACTGGTGTAAGTCAACATGCCAAGTGAATACCCTACTTTACTTTGCAATAGGTCTAACCAATCAGAAAAATAGGTCAAAGGTTATTGAGTTCAAACTAAAATTTTGAGCTAGAGACTTCAGAATTACGTATCTGTTTACTAAGTGCGATTGAGTTTGAATTCTAAATTTTCAGGTCATTTGGTGCACCCATGGGGTCATTAGGTGCATTTTTCTTCTGAAAGTTTGACCACTTCATTCATCTTGTATTCTGAAGTCCTGAAAGTAAAACATCCGTTATTATTAGCTTTAACCACACTTTTAATCGAGTTAACAATTACTCCCTCATCGGGGCTCATTGCACCGGAAGAGGTCAATTAGTGGAAAGGCCTTCAAAAAATTAATGTGTAATTTCTCCTACAACTTTAAAGAATTCCTTTTCGTATAGGTAAACGGGTTGCTGTCAGTAACATCCCATAATAATTCCAGTAATACGCACGCGCAGAGTCCGTTATTGTCACGCCGTGACAATAATCTTTCTAGTTCTTATTCTTCTTATTCTTATTCTTCTTCCGACCAACTTTGAGGCTTAATAACTCCAAATTGGGTGCAGGTACGGTCTTTAAATTCAGCATATGATTTATGACAGTACATAAATTTTGATTGGTTTTATAATCATATTCCATATTGCACCGGAAGAGGTCGTTTTGTGCAAAGGTCATGTAATTTTCAAAATGCTACTCCTCCTTCAGTTTTAAAGCTATCATTTTCAAATTCGGTGCACAGGTATAAGTCAACATGACAATTTAAAAAATTACTTTTCTAATAATCGGGTCATCCAATCAGGTGAAATAGGTCAAAGGTCATTAGGTGCAAACTAAAATTTTGAGCTAGACACTTCAAATTGACAGGTCTGATTGCCACAGGTAAATCAAATCGGAATCCAAAGTTTCAGGTCATCTAGTGCAAACATGGGGTCATTAGGTGCATTTTTCTTCTGAAAATTTGACCTTTTCAATCAGCAAGCATTCTGATGTGTCAACCGTTAGACAACTGTGATTCTCAGCGTTAAACACATTTTCCATGGGCTTTGCAATAATTCTCCTAAAGATGCTTAAAATGCACCGGATAAGGTCAATTAGTGCAAACGTCATGTAACGTTCAAAATGTTATATGTCTTACGTTTTTCAAGGAATTCTTTTCAATTTCATCACACTGGTGTAAGTCAACATGCCAATTGAATACCCTACTTTACTTTGCAATAGGCCTAACCAATCAGAAAAAATAGGTCAAAGGTCATTGAGTGCAAACTAAAATTTTGAGCTAGAGACTTCAGAATTACGTATCTGTTTACTAAGTGCGATTGAGTTTGAATTCTAAATTTTCAGGTCATTTGGTGCACCCATGGGGTCATTAGGTGCATTTTTCTTCTGAAAGTTTGACCACTTCATTCATCTTGTATTCTGAAGTGCTTAAAGTAAAACATCTGTGATTATTAGCATTAACCACACTTTTAATTGAGTTAACAATTACTCCCTCATCGGGGCTCATAATGCACCGGAAGAGGTCAATTAGTGGAAAGGTCATCAAAAAATTAATATGTTATTTCTCCTACAATTTTAAAGAATTCCTTTTCATATTGGTAAACGGCTTGCTGTCAGTAACTTCCCATAATAATTCCAGTAATACGCACGCGCAGAGTCCATTATTGTCACGCAGTGACAATAATATTTCTAGTTTACGATTGGACTTGTTTCTTTAAATATAGTGGCAGGGCCTTTTTGAAATTTCAATTTGGCCTTTTTACGTGTTTCTGACCACAAAAATGTTATGATCGGGATGTTTTTCGTGTAATGTAAAATGGATTTGAAATTACATAAAATTTTAGGGTTCCATTGAATTCTGTTTAATTATATGTTTATTTTCGGTTTTTGTAGTATGGTGTATAGTTTATTATTGCAGAAACGTGTTTAGTACACAGGAAACAAGAACAGTTCAAATATATTAATGTGTGTTCAAATAAATTATAAAATTGTATGTATGTGGCAAGTTTAACGTTTTTACACTGCCTATATTTATTTGATATCACTTCATTTTTTGCAATTTCTTTTAAGAGTATTGAAACTTAAATGTTAACCATTAACAATTGCTGATATCTTATGGCATGTTCAAAGGTATTATTCATTCAGATTTTAAAAATATTATAATCTTATTTATATTTGGCTTTGGGGTTAATAAACTCTCTCACAAGCCGAAAAATGATAGTAAATGTCACTATTTGCCTTATTCTCCCACTTTCAAAATACATTTCATGATGTGTCTTCTATTTGATGTTATTCATCTCCGCTGAGTACTTGTTGTCTTGTTTTGAGGAAACAGCCAGTGGGCTATAGATTTTCAATCACAGGTCTTTAAAAATGAACAACCTTGCCTTAAAGAGGCCTGGAACGCGATAAATAGACTAAATTGCATTATTGAAAGGGGTTCTCTGCCACTGAAACAGAATTCAACCTGCTCACTAAGCATTTTTAGGGTTTGTTTGTAAAGATTTTTATTTTCTATTGATATCAAAGCATTTTCTTTTCGATTTAAATTTCAAAAAACGACCTGTCAGCTGCTCGCCTCTTCGTCGATTTTTCTCCCACAAGGCAAAGCACGTCTCCTTGTTTGGTATTGCAAGATATCGGCGTGGCACATTTCCCTTATATGGAATTTGTGACCTTTGACCACAAGCAACTTCAAGTAACTAACTGTGAGCCCATACGCGCATTTATCGTAAGTGAGAGGGAGATTAAAAACTTCGTTGTAGCCATAGAGTTTTTACTTCGTGTATATCAATAATATTTTGTGATTTTTTCTGGAAATTTCCTCACACGGGAAAGTCAATTACTCTGTCCATGACGTTGCAAGCTGGCACTTTTGCCAGGCAATGTTTGAAAGATATATTTGACGAACTTTCGCGTTCCATGCCTCTTAAAACATTTCTGTGGCTTCTTTGCTGAAAAGATGCCATTTTTGAGGTTCTAAATTTTGAATGAATAACTCCAGAATCGCCCAATGGATTTTGAAAATTCAAAGGGTGGTGCAAACGGCTTGTCAGGATCTATCATTTGGAACTGAGCTCACGTGTTTCTGATGAAATTGGCATTTTGCTTTGCTCACCTTAGCCATGTAATTAAGTGGCCCTGTACTGAGGTCGGAGTCATGTAAATCCATCATCTGTTCTGATTTGGAGTAAGAGTGGCAGATTGATTGCAAAAACGGAACAGCAAGTAAAAAGTGAACTAAAATATTTATTTTATATCGGTTTGGGCTGCCATTCTGCTCAGGCTCTGAGCTCGTGCGTCTGCAAGTTGGGGTGCCTTTATTACAAATAGACACGGTACGAATAGGTAGTGTATCAGGTAATGTGGTTACGTTTCAGCTTCCCCTTTGATTTCGACCTGTGATATATGGAATGTACCAAAGCATTTGGTACCTCTGAATTTTTAGCAAATGGGGCACCAGCATCTACTAACGTACTTCATTTCTGCAGGTTTAACAAACCGGGCACCAGCGTCTCAATTGACATACCGGTACCTTTAGAGTTCGGTGCTGAGCTAAGTGCAAGTTACAAAACAGCCCAATGATGTCACTGCCAATGAGGGCATACAGTAACAAACTGTTGTTGGTGAATGTTACACAGGTAAATTACCGGTAGGTGCCCAAGTTAATTCTTGTTAGAGGTATAAAGAAATTATTTGTAGCCTAAAGTAATTATTTGCGGCTTAAAGCAATTATTTGCAGTGTAAAGTAATCACTTGAGACGTAAAGTAATTATTTGCCGCGCAAAGTAATTATTTGAGACGTAAAGTAATTATTTGTGGAAAACAAACTACTTTACGCCTCTAACAAGAATTAACTTAGGTACGTAATTTACCTGTGTAACGTTCACCCATGTCAACGATAACAAACTGTGCCCGTGACCGCGATGATGTTATAGCACGATGTATAATGGTGATGATAATGTTGACGATAATGAGAAGTGTCAACTTGTGGCGTTTGGAGTTGGTACGTGTAAACTGATTAAATGTTGTAAATAGTGCTGAAAACCCTTGATGTCTAATTTTTGTTGCCGCGGTATACAAGTTGAATAGGAGAGTAGAAAATTCAAGGAACGGATTAGCTTAAAATTTATGTTTTCCCTTAGTTACCTTTCACCTACAAAAATCGTATTGCCTTTGAATGTCCCGTTTACACTCGTATGTAAATATACGCAATGCCCATGAACTGTTGGTAAATTTGAACACTTTAGCAGTGGACTGAAGCTTGGGCCTGTGGTGACCTGCCTACACATTTTGCTACATGATCAGAGTCTAGTTTAGACCACCACTCAGACCTTTCACTCATAGTGTAATCTTCGTTCTAGTTGTTACCTGGAGTACACAGTGAGCTAGATTAACAAGATACCACTCAACTTGTCAGGTATCACTATTCCACTGCTTCTCAAAATTATGCGTCCAAATAACCTTAATTCATTTCAAAAGTGGAGTGGACTTCAACCTATTTCATTCATCGGATAAAACAGATTGCAAAATCGGGTCTTTGCCTGCCTCTATTTCAATCTCTTCTGCCTTCACCGCAGCTGGAGTGTCATTCGTTCGTAATGATGTTGTTATGTTGCCACTTTAATTGACTGCTTGGGGCTTATATTATCAACAGATAAGCGACTCAAAACATTTTCATGGGTTGTAGAACCCTTAAGGTACTTCACTGAAAATTTTAATTTTTGTAAGTAGACGGTAACCAACATTTAATTCTCGATGAGTGAGCTTCTGAATATTGGGACTCAAAATTTTCAGCAGTGGTTTGCTGTTTGCATATATTTCGAATCCAGGTAAAGTTATAATTTTGGAAATTTGACAACCTGTGCATCAAGTGATCCTTTGTGGTGCATCATGAGTCATAATAGCAAAATATTGATAAATTACTACAGATAATGTTGAGACTCACAAAAGTCTAGCTGTTGATGCAGTAGAATACAAGTTGAATAAAAAATGACAAATTCCATCTCTTAATGACTACATGAGCACAGTTTTTGATCATCAGGTGCAGGCCTACAGTTAAGAAGTGCCAGAGAACATGATAAACAAATAAATTTATCAATTTAGCAGCTATATTTCGAGAGCACATGTCTCCTCATCAGGCAAGTAGTAAAATGAACATGCTAGAAAAGAAACCAACATTGAATGCAGGTAGATTAACTGATGTGGATACAACACACGAGTGGGAAGCCTACAAGCCACTAGAGAAACAGACCCAGAATGGTGAGGTAATTCGCATAACTGATTTACGACTCTGGTAGTAATCTTACCGGACTGAGGCAGTTTTTCATAACGAGTTAACATGACTTTATGGTCTGATAGTAAATAATGGCACCCAGTCTATTACCTGGTTTGACATTAGACATCTCATCGGCAACTTACTTTATAACTGTGTAAAGGATACCAGCGAGTGTCTTTGAAGCTATCCAACAGAAAAGACAGTAGCCTACGTGTACTTATCGCATATGTGAATTTGAAGTATGTGTCTCAAACATCGTCTGCGCTTAGTGACCTTTGACCTTTACCATCTGATTGGACGGTTGGATCTTTTAAAAAAGTAATGTTTTAATTGGCATGTTGTCTTACATGTGTTGCAAAAGAAATAAGTAAATGTTTTCAAAATTAGACCACCTTTGTACCTGTTGACTTCGTGCGATGCGTTTTGAAAAATAAAATATTATATGTCATATTTCATGTTCTGGCAAATCTTGACTTCTCTGGACCTTTTTATTTCAAAGTTTGGAACGAATTACCCCGTTATTTTGATCTGTATACAGATAAATTGAAATTTGCTCCGTTTATTTGCTTGTTTGTCCGAAATTTGGCCAGAAAGTTGACAGTGTGGCCATTTGACTAGATTACCACATGTTTTGCAGGCAAAATAGATTCCGATCGATATCATTACAGTAACGATGGAGCGTCAGTTGCGATATTGGCAAGAAACGAAGAAAAGGGACTCTGGCTTGAAAACGATCTTCGACAGAAAGGAAAGGTTGCCAAGTTCTACAAAGTTGATGTTTCCGACAGAGCGCAGTGCTTCCGAGTTGTGAAGCAGGTGGCAGACGACAACGGGGGAGAAATACACTTTTTAGTGAACAACGCTGCCCATTTCTTGCTCAGTGGAGACAGAGTATCCGGTAATATTACAAAGCGAAAACATCTTTTTTTTACAAAATTGCTACTGTAAAACTACTTAACATGTTCGTCGATACATAACGTTATGTCCTGGAAAAGGGAAATGTTGATTTAGGAGTTAAGTAGCACATAGTCAATATAAATAAAAATTTTGATCGAAAGTTACCCAAATGCCAATACAGATTGTTTTAAAAAACCCACGACCTACGACCAACAACCCCCTCGACCCACGACCTGTGGTAATAGATGTATCTTTGCGCTTTTTACACATATCCTAATCATATTATGTCGCTGAACGACTTTCCCATAAGACTTACTTACACGCAAATCTGCTCTGGCTAAAGCCAGGTTGTTAAAAACAGAAAGTTGAGTAAGAACATGATCTGAAATAGCGAATTGTAAGCTTGCTATCGTTGTCACAGAAATAGTCCCACGAGTGGCTACCAATGGCCCCATTCTAAAATTATGGAGAGAGTACCTTAACGTGAATGGACATAATTTCACATTTTTATTATTTGCTTTCTGTTTCATATTCGTTGTATATACTCCATGTAACGTTGAGATACTTTCTTAGTTAATAGTTTGTTTTTTTCAAACTCCATTTACTGAAGAAATTACAAATTCGGCAGTTCCTTTCACTTAAATCTACCATTCACTAAAGAGCATACGAGACGATTACATTTTACCGGGAACGACATTTGTAAGATTGGTGTGGTAGTTCTTTGGTTTGATTTTGTCACGTTTTTTTCGGTTTCTGACTTTCAAACTTGCCAAATCAACGCTTTTAATTGAAAAAAAAAATAGTAAAAGCCACCCGAGCTCACGACCCGACTCATTGATCCTGCAAGAATGCCCAGTTATTCCTGGATCTTCCACTGGAACAAGAGGGAAAGAAAACCCACCCGGCTGTCTAGCTTCCAAATCTCAGCATTTCTGGAAATGCTCAACTCATCTCGCGCACGGCAGTCCAGGGCTCGATTTTTTGCCCAGAATCCAAAGAGGTTACCCAGCTCCTCTACTCGGTTTCTCTCACTTACACTCCGGAGATCTGCCTCCCGTTCAGTAACGCTAGGACCTCGCTAAAAAGCAAGACTTCGCGAGATTACGTGAGATATTGCCGTGCATTTTAAATGAGAACACGTGACTTTGACTACGTTTCAGCTAGGTCCTAGCGTAGGTCCTAGCGTCTACTGAACGCACGCCAGCTCACTGCATTTTTCACGTTGGCTCTGATGATGGCTACACATTGTCCTTGCCCATTTTCGTCACGGTTCCTAGCAAAGTAACAGCTGACAGGCCGCTGTCTTGATTGCGTTTAAAGCTACATTTCGTACTATTTAGTTGGTTAAAAACTAAAACTGAATTAGACCGAAATGCAGCTGTCACTGGCGTAGGTGATTTATAATAAAATTACAAAAACAACAGATTGTGATGTTTTATAACTTTGGGGCCTGTTCCAATAAACTGACTTAAGTTCATTTTTGACTTAAGTCTCAGATTTGTCTCAACTTCCAAACTTCGAAGCTTCCACATCAGATAAGTTAGTCAAACTTAAGACAAAAGATTATTTTTATAATACATTTATTACATAATAGAACATTACAATTTACAATTACAGAACACAGAAAACACACACACACACCGACACACGTACACCCAAGTTATCCCTCCTATCTCCATCAAATGTTACTTTCAAATTGAAAAGACTGTAAACAGATATTCTTTTTTGCTAAGTACTTTTGTGTTTTATGATAGTTAAAGACCACTACATTAAACGTTACAATATTCCAATTTCCAGAATTATATTTAATATTCGCTAAAAGCAAAAATAAATTTATAAGATCTAAATGGAATGTCTGGACTGAAGTCAGTCCAAAAACAATACGAACTAAAAGGCAATTCTTGATCATACTCTTTCATCCGAGGTTTAAAATCATTCCAGAAACGTCCAGGGACATTAGATTCCTGTAACACATGTGAAAGACAACTTGAAGTTTTATCTGAAAACTGACTTAAATTAAGATTTGTCTTAGCCAATTCAGATTTCTTGGAACGGACACCTGGTCAAAGTTGGCGTAGTTCCAAAAATTCATCTCTGTCAAAAATAACTACTAATATACGTTTGCCGGTCATACCGATTCTCCCCCTAATGCGCCTATAGTTGCAATGGTGCTCATAGATGTTTCCTTTTAGCTCAATAAAGAGTTCAGTTTAACTTTTAATGAATGTCTCTACCCACAGTACCATTCACGGAGGTCACACCAGACAGCTGGATGAACATGATGTCCGTTAACGTTGTTGGTATTTCCAACATGGTACAAGCATGTCTACCATATATGACAAACGGTATGCTCTTTGATGTTGTAACTGACAGAAATTCTTATCATAAATGCAAAATTCAGTTTTCGCTGTATCTAATACAAACTTTGCGTGATTCGGTAATTGCCATTCTGATGTGATGTTGAAAGGCATTTTTACTTTTGTTCATAAGTCCTCGCAATATATTATCGTCCGATTCATTTTGTAAGTAAATGGAGCCAATGAAGGAATTGTTAACAAAAAAATCAATTCCAGATGGACCTAACTGCGCTATAGTTAACATAGGCAGTAATTCTGCCCACATGGCTGAAAGAGGGACGCACGTGTACAATTCGTCAAAGTCTGCTGTGCTCATGTTGACCAAGTGCTTAGCCGTTGAGCTGTCTGAATATCGTATTAGGGTTAACTCTGTGAGTCCCGGATGGACTTGGACGCCAGTGGTAGGTATAATGTATTTCTGTGGATCGATACAGTAGCGTGACCATCTATCGGAATTAACGAATATCAGTTCCGCCAGTTGTTTTCAGTAAGACCTCCTTCAAGATTACTTGACATTGATATGGAGTACTCAATTTTGGTTGCGTTAGGATCTTGTGTACGTAGTTGTGAGTGAGGGGAACGCCTCCACACTCAAGACAAGTTCAGGGTACGAGATCTTTTAACGTTTTTATTTTTTTTTTCTAGGCCGTGACACACTTCGGGGAAGAAAGTTTAAAAGTTAAAGCTGAACTCGGTGCAAAGCACATGACTGGTTGTATAGCGGAAGCTTCCGGTATTGCAGCAGCCATTTTGTTTTTGTGCAGCCAAGACGCGCGATTTATCGATGGCATTGATTTGCAAGTAGACGGCGGATTCACATCAATGGGACCCGAGGGCTTGAATTAACTTTTAACGGGACCTAAACTTTGACAACCAGATAATCATGTTATCCTTTGTTACACTCTGAGACTAGGTCTATTATTCGTTTGCAGTGTTCATTATTCAACAATAGCTTGCAGGTGTGTATGGGAATATTTCAAAAAATATTATAAAACAATCTTAACATGTACCCAGTAGCCAGAACACAAATCAAACAGACACCAAGTTGGAAAATTTTCTCTGATGCTTGCAAATGAAATTTTCAGAATGGAGGCAAAATACTTGTTGAGAGTAGTAACCAAGTCAAATTCCCTTGTGTATTTATGGAACCTTAAAAGATCTAACACAATACCGTCTCTACCACAGGGCCCATTAGGACACTTGCCCGGGGGCCACCTGATTAGTGAGACCCCACGCCGATCCAAAAAGTCAAATGATACTAGTGCGTGCCGGTGTGAAAGTTAAGAATGTCTCCCTATACTATTACGATGATAAAATTCAATACCGACTTTGGCTAAAAGGTCTCTAACGCCTCTTGGCAGAGTAACTGTTATTAAGTCATTTGCTCTGTCAAATTTGGTCTGTCTTATGACAACATTGACATCACCGCGAGACGACAATGTTGAATTGCAACACAATCTGTTTTATAGTTTCATCTGGCGAAACGAACCTGACAAAAATAAGAGAACCGCCTTAGTTAAACATTTTTCTTTTGGAGGGTGCAAAATGGTAGACTTGTCTTGAAGCCATTCACTTTATCTCTTAAAATTTCGTAGTTTAGAAGATTGGCAATAGAGCCTGGAAGAAAATGTTAATTTCAAAAAATAGGTTGTTTTCACGTAACATGTTTCATTTTGATAAGGCCTATAATCGTTCTCCAGTAAACTTAGTTCGTAATCAGTTTGGGGAAGGTGTTTTTCGAAATGTTGGAGAGTTGATCAGCATTTTAACTCCTGACAAGGCAATGAGTCTCTATGATCCAATTTGGTTTAATCCCAAAATTTCAATTGACAGGAAGTACGTACAGTATATATTTTATTAGAGTTGGTATGCAAGGGCTTTGTTTATTTTTGATTTGTTAGATTTTAGTATCAATTTGATGTCTTACGGGTGGTGTGCAAGGGCTTTGTTTATTTTTGATTTGTTAGATTTTAATGGCAATTTGAGATGTTTTACGGGTGGTACGTAAGGACTTTGTTTATTTTTGATTTGTTGGATTTTAATGGCAATTTTGTATCTTACGAGTGCATTCTCTCGGGAACCTAGCATTGCGTTCCGGGCTCTATGCGTCCCGGGTTCTATGTGTCCCGGGTTCTATGTGTCCCGTTTTATGGATTTCGGATTCTATGTGTCCCGGGTTTTATGTGTTCCGGGTTCTGTATGTGTCCTGGGTTCTATGCGCACGGGGTTCTGTGCGGACGAATGCGCAAGTTTTAACTACAAACACCATTTTAGGTGCACATGACAATTTTGAGGTGCTTTCTCGATCCTGATATAAGACAAACAAACTTGACATCGTTAACCCTGAGTTGCATGCATAATTTGGTCAAAACTTGGCCTAATAGCATAAATTACATGCAGATATATCTTCGGAACCACTTGACAGAATTTCAGGATGTGTGGGTCAATTCTTATATTCACCAGGGCGCCCAATAATTTTTTTACACTAACGAGGTCATTCAAGGACAGAATCACGTGATAATTTCCCCCAAAAAACACTGCCTATAGCCAAAAATGTACATTTCAAAACACAGGCAGTATATGCAGGTTCCATAAGAAATTGCCATACTTGATCCACATCACCATTTTGAATGGCCCTTTCAAACATGATAAAAGGCAAATTAACTCGACCTCATTAACGCTAATTTGCATGCATAATTAGTTCATAATTGTTGGTCGTAAACAGCGATTTTTACCCAGAAAGTGCATAACATTCAAAAAGAGCCAGTTTGTGCAGATTAAGAAGAAATTCCATACTTTGCCTAAACGATCATTTTGAGTCGCTCTCAAAACCAAATAGGGCAAAAAGTTCTACAACAACCACACCGGGATACACAGAACCTCGTATACTTAAAAACCCTTCGAGCGCACAAAAATGGACACATAGAACCCGGGACAAAGTACCCAGGACACATCGGGATGACCTCGATTCTCTCCACCATCCACAGTATCCATGTGCGTGAGATGTGTACTTGTTTTTACAAAAAAGTTAAATAAAGACTAAATGTAGCACCTTTGTGTTTATGGTGAAGCGTCCACAGATTAAATATTGCAACACGGAAAAGGTAATTTACCTTAAAAACTCGAATTTTGAATTATTTAGAAAAGGTGGGTCCTTGTACAAGGACTTTTTGTCTGATACTGTAATGCTTTTTTGATTAAACAATAATTTTTACAAATATGTCAAAATGAAAGAGAAAACATTCATACCCGCATATATACGCTCATGCATACGCACATGCAAGCATGTGGTGGGGGTCATTTGCAACTCGAAAATAAACTGCCTCAAAGTAAAAGTACCATAGGAGGCCATCTGTTTATATTTTAGATTACTGTAAAGTAAATATTTTTCAATTTTGAAATACTCGAATACTTAGTTTTTAAAGTATGTCAAATTAGGAGTCAAAGACGCTGCCGATAAATACAATTAGATTACCTCCTTCAATCTTCCCAAAAATATATCTAGGTTTGAAAGCTCTAACAAGGTTTCGTTTCCGCACTTTTTTCAAACTGCACATAGATATGTATCTTTGACTCTAAATATAAGTTTGTACTAGGTTTTAACCAATCTCAATCTAGTATCACTAGTAAATTGTTAAGTAAACCGGGAGATGCATCAATACCAATGTCAGTTTCCCACTTATGTTCATGTTTCGTTTTTGTATAACTGGAATATTTGAGAGACTAACATTAAAAGACATTACCGGGGATCCTGTCTTCAAACAAATTGCCTTGAGACTATAAAACAAAGTGAAAGGTGGAGAAAAGTCATGCCTAATAAACAAGGATTGATGAGACATAAATAATACGTCAATATCTAAGAAATTACAAACATTAGTAATGCCTTATTTAAACCACTGGCTATGAAGTATTACATTCATATCTATTAATATGTTACTATATACCAGATTGGAATGTAAGAGAAGTCGTGAGTACACAAACACATAATTTGTGCTACATACGTAAAGAGCTCAGACCAAAATACATTTTTAAAGTCTTGCACAAGTGCAAAGTAAGAAATTGGAAAAAATAAACTTGTCACTAGGGTAGCACAGCGATAGTCGGACCCGTCCAAGTGTCGTCGTCATCGTCCATTGTCAATTTCAGATAAAAAAAAACTTGCCAACTTTATTAAAGATCCTGCAGAGATATTAGGCGATACAGCCACAGACGCAAAAACTACCACTATGAGGCGCATTAGTAGTCTGGATCGTCCGAAAATCATCATCAGCATCTTCACACCAGAACTATATATGCCAATTTTCATAATTATCCTGAGAGTCGTTTGGTTGGTTGAGGGGCGGAGGTTCAAAAGAAACTAGAACAGTGATCACTAGATGCCCCTCCCTGCATGTGCAGATCGAATCTCTGAATTTTGACCGGGAGAGAAATTCAGCTGAACGCCAGCTTACAGGTTTATGAATAACAAAAACGTACCTCTGTTAGGTTGAAATAAATAAAAAAATAATAAAAATGTCCTTGAAAACAACAATTTCCGGGGACTATACCGCTAGTGTGCTGACGGATCCAGCAGGTGTCGAGACAAAGGCGGCCAGACGTAGGAAACTCGGGAGTCACAATCTGAGATAGCCCACCATATAGCCGCCAAGCTGAAAAGTGCGTATCTTGGAACTAATATATTTGTGTTTATTATAGCCTTCGAGTTATCAAGCAACATCGCTAAGTTCAGCTGCTCGTGTGGCCGTACAGTTTGATCAATAGTTTACGCTTTTCAACATCATTTTTCGGCTTAGGACTGACATGCCAAAAAAATGACTTATTCTTGAGCAGCATAACGGCTGTCGGTGCTACACACGCCATGTCAACACCGTTTCCCCATTCTTAGCGGACAATTTCTTGAGCTATACAATAAAGTAAGTTTTACTCGACTACGTGTGGTTTGTCGGGTATAATGGCGGCTTGGAAACGCAGACGAAGGTGTGCCAAGAATGCTTTGTTCTGATTGGTCAATTAAGCCGTCCGTCATAATCCTGGCGATAGGTCAATTGTGTGGCTAATAAAGAGGGACGGAAGCCAAAAACAGACCCAAATGCACTAAAAATTTTCACTGTGGCGCAAAATACCATGAATCCATCCAAAACAGGAAGAGAACGTCATATCGGACTAATAGGAGCCTAGTTTCTAAATTTTATGAAAATCCGTTAGGAACCTCCGATGATACAGAGGTAAACGTAAACAACATCAACGTGGAGCGTAGAAATGCGCCAACGACATCATCGCAAAGGGTGTGTTTCTATGAGTGTTTTTAGTATCATAAAATGGACATTACAATTGAGAAGGTGGAAAAATCTCTGTAATACAAGACTATTTGACAAATTTCATGAAAATAAGCCAATGAAGTCCCAAGATGTAAAGGCAAACGTAAAAAATGGAGAGCACAACTATTGTCCGACTCGTCTGAAACGCATCGTCATCTGTTGCCATCTCTACAGGAGCCCGTCAGTCAAATTTTCTAGTGCAAAGATCCTTTAAAGGGTTAGGGAGATACAGCTTATAGATGCAAAAAAAAAGCAAAATTGCATTTAAGAAGCGCCAGAATAGTCGAGAACATCTGAAAATCAACGTCATCCGGGGTCTTCTCATCAGGAACAGAATTGTCAATTTTCATGATCCTTTGAATGATTTGGTAGATAGAGAAAAAGACATAATTTGTGCACAAAAATTTAAATAGCCAACAGGTTGCGCAGAAACCGTCAAATCTGTCTGAAAATAGGAAGGCGTTGACGCCTCCTTAATAGAAACATATTCTACAAATTCCATGAACTACGACGATACAGAGGCCACAAGTGAAAAATACATTTTGTCACTAGGGAGAACAGTAGTATTTGGATCAGTTCGACACTCGTTAGCATTTGTCGTCGGCTCCATAGGAATACAGCTTCCAAATTTGAATGAAGCTCCTTCAAAGGGTTAAGGAGATTTGACCGCAGATGCAAATGAAAACAAAATCGCCACTAATGGGTGACACAGTATTCGTACCCGTCCATAAGTCAACGTCAGTCGTGATCGTCTCATCTGGAAAACACCTGTAAATTTTTATAATGATCCTTTGAGCGGTAACGCAGATACGGAGGCGGGTGCTAGAAAGTGGCCGCATGGGATAACATCATTGCCTTCTTCTTCAAAACCTATTTGTATATCTTTACCCAATTTCATTAAAATCTATTGAGGAACTCCGAAGATACAGAGGCAAACGTAAAAGAAATAAATTTGCCACTAGGGGGTGCAGTGGTATTTGCATCGGTACGAAACACGTTGTCATCTGTCGTCAGTTGGATAGGAACACACCTGCTAAATTTGAATAAAAGCCTGCAGACGGTTTAGGAGATACAACCAAAGAGTGTATTGTACTACACTCCTTGATACAATCACGGACGCAAAAAAGCAAAACTGTCACTAGGAGTTACCACAGTAGTCGAAATGATCCGAAATCACCGTCATCTGTCCTCTTTGCAGTAGGAACATATATGCCAATGTTCACGATCTTCCTTAGGGTGATTTGATTGACAGAGGGGGACGCCAAATAGAGACTCAAAAACAGTGAAAAGGGCCTCTAGATGGCGCAAAAAACGTGGAATCTATCCAAGCACAGGAAGGCAACTCCATCTCACTACAAGAAACCTATTAGCTAACTTCATAAAAATCCGTTAACGACCTCTGAAAATACAGAAGTAAACGTAAAAACACGCTTCACCGGTAGTTTGAAAATTCGATCATGCCGTCCCATCCATAAAAGAAACATACAGGTGTACTTTCAAAATTTCATGAACATACATTAAAGAATTTTGGAGATAAAGCAGCGGACGCCGGACGCCCGAAGGACAGACGGGCAGGGATATTGGCATAAATATGTGGGCGCATAAAAACTCAAATTGCCTCTAGGAGGTACACTTGTTAGAGATCCGACTAAAATTCGTTCATGCCGTCCCATTCATAAAAGCAACGTATAGTAGCGTCACAATTTCATGAACATACATCGGAGGTTTTTGGAGATAGAGCAGCGTACGACAGAAGATGGAGGCTGGACACTCGGATGCCGGACGAATTGCCTAGCGGACGGACAGGCATGACGGCGTAATGTAAATAATTATGTGAGCGCATAACAAAAGGCATCAACGGCATACTTTAGAGTAGTACTCTAAGTTGCCGAAGGACACACTCTACCTGTAGTTGGCTGAAACAATTTCTCGTGCTATGTCACTTTAATTGTTTAAAAGCAAAGCGAGTCTGTCGCTTCCTGGTTTACATGAGAAGCACCAGTCTTTTCCTTGGTCGACGACAGGTATGAGTTTAAGAGTCTGGCTGACGAGAAGCCTCTTTCAGTTGAGGCGGTGGTAACTGATTGTTAAACGAAGTCGTACCACACTTGGCATCCTCCTGGCAACTGGCAACTCTTGCATGATGGTCACCAAAGTGTGAGTACTAGTTACCTTTGTTGATCTTGCAAACTGCAGGTTGGCTTTTGCCATATCAACAACATCAGGGAGAAGAAAGATCTTTCTCATAATTGTTTCTGATTACTGACGTCAACTATTTCAATGTCGTCTGCTGATCATTTTTTACGTAAAATTTAGCAAAAAGAAACGCGTGAAGATAGGAAAACAACAGTATCAATGACATGATCAATTTTTTTTTTTATTTCAATTGTTCAGGATGGAGATTTTCAAGAAATCTGATACAGTTTTTAATATCATGTCATTTTTGTCTTAATTTTATGTTTTTCATGAAAATCGCAAAAGTCCTGTCTTAATTGACCTTCAAGCAAAAGCGAAAACTAGTAAAATAACAATATTTTGTTGAATAAAACATTTAAATTAACTAGGCATTTCATATAGGATTAGCCATTACTGAGTTAAGATGGTCCAAAGTTAGATATATTTGGACATTTTTCTAGGCTCCGATACATCTTTAAAATGGATTTTTACACTTTTGAGATTTTAGACCATGTTTAATAATTTTATAACACAAAATCTAACTATTCAAGCATTTATTTTGGGAAATAATTTAGGAGTTTTGAATTTTAAAAAAATATTTTTTGGTTTCTCGCCAAGTGATGTCATCAGTGGAAGACGTTGATCAGTTGACAGTATATTTGCAATGACGGATAGTAGTGATTTTGAAAATTATGAAGAATTAGAAGGCAAGCTTGACGAGTTATGGAGATGGGGGTAAAGACGGCATTGATTTCATTTCTTCCAATGCCGAGTGCATGCGTTTGTCAGGAACCATCATATCTAATTATAGTGATGCTAACTGGATTTTATTTCTGGTGAATGATTCTCGTTTCTGTCTTGTCTGTTCCAAAATTATGAAAGCTATGTGCCGTTCGGATTCGTCATTTCGGTCCAATGTCCGACTTCAGCCCTGCGCCGGCTGCGGTCGTGAGCTCAATCTACATGAGTACAGTGTTCGAGCTTCAGCAAATAAATGCGCTGGCCCGCCGGGACAGTTACTTGAATATGAGACCACATTCGTATAGGGCTTATTCCACTGTTGTGATGTAAACACAAGATCTCTATTTAGAGAGTTTGAGAGAACCAAAATTAAATTCCTAAAAACAGAATAGAGTCGTCTCTTCAATGAAATATGCATAGGGCTTATATGTGAGTTTACTGGCCCGGCCACGGTCACTGGCCCCGAGCCACCGTGTATTTCGAACGCTGCATGCGTGGCATCTACATCCCATTTTCTTCTATTGGGTATAGACGTATATTTGGATAGCATGCATTCTCACAAAATCTTGAACAAGAATAGACTGATGTACGGTGGCCCAAGAAGACATCGCGCGTTTGTTTTTTAACTATCTCAGGATCTCGAGATCCCCGAATAATTTTCCTCAGTGTGTCGCTGTACGTATAACAGTGTTCTGGCGCGTCGCATTGGAACACCATCTTTATTGCCAACAGAAAGAATGGTTCGCACAGTTTTTCGTTTCACCACTAAGCTAGTGACACATTTGTGGTGCATGAATCTATAATCATGTTGTTGGTCTGGCATCGATATTTGTCCATCTATGAAACCAATCACATCATCAATGTCTGAATAATGTTACGACGAGCGAGCCCTAGTCTTGACAAACAAACTCCGAAGGAGTCTAACGCTTATAATGATACCAAAGCGATACGCCAATTTCCATCAAACCATGGAACACTCGGTGTTGATCATTCACTGCTCCACTATAGTCAGTTTTCTATTTTATCACTAAGTGTGCGATTCATGTTTTTAGATTGATACAGATGGATCAAAACGCACAAGCAAGTTAGATATCACAATTAATGTTTCCTTTCAGTTTCGTTACATTGTCTTTTGCAAATTTCAGGCCGTAAAAGAGACACCTACTGGCAAGTAGGTACCTATGAGTCTGAGCTTAGCTCCCTAAGTGGGAAGGTATTGTTTTTTTTAAACACATATTGCTTTATGAACGTATAAAAAGAAAGCATACTTAGCGACTATAAATAGGAAAATATTACATGTTTATTCAGAGAAATTAACTCTTTGACGACTGCTTTCATTCAAAAGTCAGATGATCGAAATATCGTTTCGAATTCCTTTTCAAGAGTTTAAAAGTAACAAATCGACAAATCACACAGGTCAAAGAAAGGAACCATGACTACAGGCCAACCCGCATTATTTACGTGACTATAACCTCAATAACCTTAGTGTAAGAAATTAAAAGTACAGTATTCATTTCTATGTATGTATGTATGTATGTACGTATGTATGTATGTATGTATGTACGTACGTACGTACGTACGTATGTATGTATGTATGTATATGTTCATAAGAAGCCAACACGGTTATAGTTGAATTCTGTTTTTTGAGCAACCGTGGAGGGCTGTCTGTCGTTACTTAACGTCGACTTCTTCTGTATTTCAAAGGACGGAAACGCACACACGTCTACAAGCATGCATATCACTGAATCCACCAATCCACAATCGAAGTGGACAGTGGATAAAAAACATACTGTATTTGACGAACACTTTCAATTCCAAATCTGAAAACGACTGCTCCTTTATCCTATTGTTCTAGCAAGCAATATCAGATAACAAACTTTAACAAATCCCTGTAATTAACATGCAGCTGAAACAAGATTTATATATTCGTGCAATCATTAGCAAATCTTTGTTTCTCCGGTTTCCCGTTTTTTTTTGTTTTTGTATTAATTTTCCGCTTGTTTTTAGTAAAAGGACCACATTCACTACGTTCTCAGAAATTTGAGCCCCCTATATTTTAGGCTGGGTGTTAGCATGCAAAGCCCGCCACGCCGGCATTACAGGCGTTCTGTCGTTCAGTAACTTTTCCAGATGAGGCCGGGTGATGAACGTGCGATAACATCTGGCTTTTGTTAACTGCCCAGCTCAGTCTATTGTCCCGTATGATAACAAGGAGGCCAATTATCTCCCAGGCTTCAGTGGAAACGCTAACCGAACGCGTATTGAACACAGTCAAACCCAGTGCGCTGGTATCCGTTTGGACAGAATAGATTGTCTTAACTTCTGTTGTAGTTGAGCGATTTTGGTGATTCAAAAACGGAACATGATCCGAATTTGACGAGGAATTTAGAAATGGTGTTGGTTTAAGCTCAAACATGTTATAACTTAGCTTTCATTTTTATCAGCCCAGCTCAGTCAGTCCAATATATTGGTTCCTAAGTCAGTCAGGCCCTCCAACCATAAATGCCAGAATGGAGTTAATCAGTTGTGTGAGATACTGACTACGGGGGTAAACTTCCCAACTTGTTGTTGGGCTATAGAATCGAACAAGTTGGGAGCAACGGGATGTCGCCGTCGTGGACTGAAATGTTGGGCCCGCGGCCTTTATCCTAGATCCGCCACAGGGAGTTTAAAGAATGAACCAAAAAAGACCATCTAAAATTAACTTGGGGACACTAGAAAGAACTTGAATAAATTATAATTGTTTCAAATTAGCAATTTCACGCATACCACGCAAAAAAATCCACACGTAGAGATTGTACCATAAAGCATCTGAGCAATGAAGACCACATATTCATCCGCTAGGATCGCTACTAGACCTAGAGACCGTTCTCGCTGGTTCACTGCGTGCCGTGTTCAATGAGCTATATACAATTTATCTCATTGGCCGTGTTAGCTAGCTACCAACTAGCGGCACGCAGGGAACCAGCGACGAGACCGTTCATAGAAAATACAGACTGGAATTAGAAATATACGTAGTATCTTATATTCATAAGTGATTGTACAACTAATAAAACTATAGTAAAAATATTTTGAAGTATGAGACAGTCCAATTTTTTGTTGGATATCGAAGAACTTTAGAAATTTTATTCGCGTTTTCTATTTTCACTGCTTTGACGACCCCTAGCAACACAAACGGAAGTGAGACAAGTGCAGAATACGTCGTTTTGTGATCATTGGGAGTTTCAACGACAATCTTGAAAAATGACGGGTGAAACCGAAGAAACTATTTCAATGGAAGCTCCGTGTATATATGTTGAAAGAACTTTGGCTATTTTGAAGCCGGATACTGTGCACAAAAGTGAAGAAATCGAGGACATAATTTTGAGATCTGGTTTCACAATTCTGCAGGTAATTTTTGTCCTTCGACTACGTTGTCTATGTTGTCTTGGGGTTGCACATTGTGATATAGTACATACAGTATGGTCGTCGGAGCTACGGTTGGTGCCAGTTAATTCTTTAATTGTTCAATTTGATTTTCCAATGTTTATGAAAATGTTACAGGTTCGTCAGGTACTGTCTCTAACTTGGCAGTAGTCAATATAAACAGTGATCACCGTCTCTGGCTGGCCCACTAGAAACGGTGGAGCACTTGAACACTTGTAGGATCTTCATACGCCGGAAGCTTTTTCGGCGAATTATGCCTCATACTGACTAAAACGTCAAGTCACATTGTTATAAATACCTTTTAGGCATAGAAGGACACCAGGAGGCTGTTGATGTATTTAATTCCTTCCAACTCGAAGAAATAATCATGTTGTCAAACTTTTTCTTTGAGCAGTCCCTCATTCAGTTCCCAAAATCAGAACTCGGCATTTTTAAGATTGCGCACGGCAGGTTGTATGACGTCATATCCCTGGTGTGTGCAGTGTCAGATAAATGACAAGGTTCCACTGTAACCTCTGTTTAATATAAGAACTCGACAAGTACAACATATGAAGCTCTTATAATTACAGAAGCGCCGTGTCCATCTCACACCTGAACAAGCCAGTGACTTCTATGTAGAACATTATGGCAAGTTGTTCTTTCCCAGCCTTGTTGCCTACATGAGTAGCGGCCCCATCCTGAGCCTAGTTCTCGCTAGGGAAAAGGCCATCTCTTACTGGAGGGAGTTGATTGGACCGACAAATACATTGAAGGCCAAACAAACACATCCTGACAGGTGAGGCAATGTTGTGTCCATGTAATTACTGTTAAATTCAATTACTTGAGGGCTCCATGAATAGTGAAAACTGATGGGTTTACCCTCATTGTACTACCAAAATAAATTGTATAAATAAATAGATGAAGTGTAAGTTACTTGATGAAAATCATGAAATAGTCAATGACTGCTAAAAAATCTTGAGATGTTCATTTTTAACAGGTCATGGCTGCTATCTTTAAACCTTTGTTGATTTAATGGACAACTTTCAACAACATATTCGGTTTAATTTGCACTATGAGTCACAAATGTCAGTTCAAATTATCTTAGCAGTTGTAGCTCAGTAAATCAGTGAATGTATTAAATGTTCTTTTGCTTACAAATGATGATGTTTTTTAATTGTTTGAAATTTTTTTTTTGTGTGTGATATTAACATTGTCTTAATGTGAACCGAGATTTGTGTGCGTTGACTTTTCTTGATTATAATTTGGCATGCATTATTCATTGCCCTGCATGTCTTAGAAATTACTTGTGCATAAAAAAGTCTATCTGGAGTGTAAGCAATTAAGCAATATCAAGTTTGCCATAAAGTTGAACTGTGTAGTATGAAATAAAATTGTTTAAGCGCTTTTCCGTAAGCGTTGTCTCAAGCTGTACACATGAAATGAAAATTGAATTAAAATTGCAAATTACTGTACAAGTATTATGATGTTGCAAAAAGAGGAAGACGGCAAAACCTCATGCTACAACCAAAACACTTTCAAGCGTGTCCTGAAGAAAGTTTGTGGAACATAATGAATTGTATTAGCTCTTGGTGTGTTCTGTTGAGTGTTTCGAGTTCTGATTTTTTTTTCTGTGTGTTGGGCCCTCAAGTTTGGGATCTTACATCCGGTTATTGTTAGATTAAAAGGGCCAAAAACTAAATATAAGCTTTCACACCAAATGCTAGTAAGAGTGGTGTGTGACACAAAAGGAGTCCAGTTCAAATATTCTGTGGTAAATGAGAACACAGCACTCTGTTAACTTACCGGTTAAAAAACTTTGTATCTTTTCCTCTGTTGCATTTCCGTCTTTTTTCAGTTTGCGGGCTGTTTATGGGACAGATGATCAAAGAAATGCTCTGCACGGCAGTGACAGTTTTTCATCTGCGGAAAGAGAGATTAGATTCTTTTTCCCTGACAGTAAGTTCTAGTTTTTGAACAACAGTATAAGTGAATGTGCAGCTTAAGTTTTCATTGCTAATTGAATAACAGTTTTCAACTATGTTGACTATATGGGTGCCAAAATGTAGAACACCACTGCACATAAATAAATTTCGACTTCAAAGGCAGCAAAATCAATAATTCAAATTGTATTATATTGGCGAGTTTCAAAATAATTTGCCAAACTGTAGATTTCTGTCTTTTTCTGGGTAACCAAACTGGGCAACGAAATTGCCGACTTGTTGCATAAGCTTGCTGTACTGAAGGTCTATAACTCTGCACATACAAAAAGACTATAACTGATGAATAAGGTGAACAAAACCAGTGCAGGTGGCCTGATGTCATTTGCTTATCAAAAAAACTTGAATAAGGATGTTGTGGAGTTAACTTTTATCAACGTTGCCTCTTGAAAACCATTGTTGTGCTAGCTTGAATAGATTGTTGGTCATTAGATTATAATATCAAATATGATAATAGTAATAATAATAATAATAATAATAATAATAATAAAAAGGAAAACTTTCTTTCTTTACTATAAACATGTCTCATGATTTGTTGGTGCATGACAATGTAGTTCATGTGGTGCACTCAAGTGGATCTGCCACATTACAAGCAAGGTAATGCAAGCTTAATTTCTAACCTTGGGTATGACAGGCCCAAAAGGCTTGAATAATGTTGGCTAGTGTGTACCCTGGAGCTTGCTTCATTCAGTTAGTAAGGTTCATTAAGCACTGAGGCATTTAGTGTTACAGAGGTGATGGTTTTCCAACAATTTCCTTAATAATGGTTTGCAAATCCCAGGTGTGGTTGAACCAGTAGCTGTGGGCCAAGCTGCACGCGACTATCTAGCCAGACACGTCAATCCAACTCTTCTCAAGGGACTCACAGAGCTGTCTAAACAAAAACCTCAAGACCCTGTGGTATGTATTCTTCATCTGGCTCCCCCAAATTTTTACTGTTATGTATTTCACCAAGCCATAGCCTAATCACTTTATTCTTCTGTGTTTGCATTGTTGTTAGTGATGCCTCCTCCCATCTAATGACATAATGTCACATTCATCCTGTGGCCATGACTGTATGCAATAACCTGTCACTGAAGTAAACTCTTGCAGTCAGCGATAAACAATTACCTCACAGTACTGGCAGGCATGTTTTCAGTGTCACTGTTCAAAGAGTTAAGCAGATTTGAAAATGTTTACACTGATAAAGCGGACAGTGTTAATTTCCTAGCAATCTGGAAAAAGAACAGCTGGTGCAGATAACACATTACTTTCTAAATAGTAACACCCTTTGGTTATTGGGCACAGAATAATTTGAGGCTTATATTATCTATTCTGTATGTTGTAAGTTGAACATGTGTGCTTATTGGCCCAGTGCTGCCACCTACTTTCACTTGAGCATGTTGGTGAGTCATCAGGCTCCTTTTTTTGGGTGTGGAGACTAACCCAAATCCCGTGAAGCTATTTCTCAGTAGGACCCAGGTGACTCCACAACGATGCGAGAAAATTGCGAGTTCTTACAGAAGTTTAGAAGAACTGTAATTTTAACATCACATTCTTCACCATTCTCACCAGTCTGGCATCTGCTTACAGCCATCTAAGACTAATTTTATGAAAATGTCACCTTTAGAGGCTTGTGATATGCTTTCTCCTTAAATTTTGTAAAAAAAAAGAAACATAAAAGTTCCATTTCGTCAGGTTTACTTAAATAGAAACACAAATCTAAAGGGGCATTTCACTCTTAAATTGATCTCATTATTTTTTCCTTGCTGTGATACGATGCTATTTCCACTGTCATCAAGAACATCAAAACCATCAGCGACTCAAGAAAGTGCTTCAGAGTTTATTGGGGTTAGCCAACCCTAACATCATGAATGCGAAAGCATGCACACATCGCCTGGTGTTGGTGCAAGTATAATTCTACCACATGAAGTAATATTAAGAGACTGATTTCCCTGAAATAGCTTAACAGGACGAAACGCAGCTTTAAAGCCAACATCCAGGTTTCCCAGTTGTACACTACCCAATTTGTTTACATCCAAGCAAGTGAACTGTAAGAGCAGTTAGTGTGATGCTTTGTCACCCAACACATATCTCCCCATTTGCGACATTGTATTGTATCTTGTCTCTTTCCAGGTGTGGTTAGCAGATTTCCTTCTTGAGAACAACCCCAATAAGCCGAGAGTGAAAGATAACTACACGGTACAGGAACCAAACTAAGAGATAACACTCCAAGCCTCAATGCATCACTACCATTAAGTTTTGTTTGTATTTAACTATACTCCTTGTACAGTTTAAACCTATTTTTGAAGAGGAAAAGTCTATAATGGAGATGTTGTACCCTCGTTAAGACTTAATGTTGTAAATATTGCAAATACATGTATATTTATGTCTTTAAATCTGAGTTGCTTTTTGGTACACAGTATTACATGTGAAACCGTTTCAAAATAAATAACCAGTGTACTCCAAAAAATTTTGCTCAACTTTATTCTTTAGACCAAATCATGTACAAACATATACACATACTTTCATTCAATGTTCTTCAGTTTCAGTAAAATTCATTACGTGGCTTCTCATTTTTTCACTTAATGTCCAAAACATTAGCATTGTGGAGTCGGAAGTGCCTAACCAAGCAATTGACATCCTAACAATACATTCAATGGTTTCCCCTTTCCTGATTAATACAAACATTACACAATATAAAATGGTTCATACATTATGAAATCACACCTAGTGATACAAAGATGTAAAATTACGTCACATTCTTTTAGTAACTTAAAACAAAATGGCCGACTTCACAAACTACAGGGTGTTCCAAAAACGTACCCTCAAAATTTTGAACACTAAAATAAATTCTTAATATTTTTTGAAAAGAAAAGAATTGCGAACTGACTTGTATAGTTAACAAGATCACTTTTTAAGAAGACCATCCGACAGGTTTAAATTTACAGACTTATGGATTCGTTTTATAGGTCAACCTGTGTTACTAAAATCATGACAACTTTATAATGGTTAAAATTTCTGGTTTCTGAGGCTTTCATGGAAGTCAACAGAGATTATAAAAAACAACATCAGATCTTAAATCTAAACAGAACAGAAATATGAAATAGCAGAGCAGAATATCAACATGAGGTGTAACAGGATGCACAGCTCAATTCCACACGTGGTTTCTGCAGTGTTGTTCAGCCTGAAAACAAAATAACACTACTTACAACACTGTTGAAACTTTAAATCTGATAAAGTATCTCCAACTTAAAAACATCTTCACAATCAGAATAGTTCCAAACTTGCCAACATCTCCCACAATAAAAACAGTTTAAACAGGTACTTCTTTGACAACATTTTTTATTTTCACCAAGAGCTTTTTACCTATTTTATCAATATGGGTCAGCAGAAGGATTGTGCATTTCATTGCAAGATTCAACGCATTCACAAAAAATTTGTGTACTTGCATTTGTTCTACTGTGCTTACCTGACATTTCTTTGCATTTTCCAAACTAGCACACCAGTAGCGCGGACCATACATGCACTTAGAACCCTTTCCAAGCATGGCTTTCTGAGAATGCTGCATGGAGTTGATCCTAATCCACCCTTTAGGCTGCCCACACAGCTCAATCATCTACAGGAAAAAAACACAAGTCATGAGTAGAGATTAGTTTATTTGATAATGCACATAACTACAATAATAAATACAGTAATAGGTAAAAGTTACTAAGAAATTAAAAAATAATGACAAAAAGTTTAAAACGTATATCCATGGTGGTACATACACAAATTAAAAAAATTAAAGAAAACAAAATAATATAGGGAATAATTGATATATTATAAATAATTATACAGATTATGTTCATGCCTATCACAAAATCAAGACATTTATTTCCCTATGGTTGCAACAACTTGAGTCTCACCAAACTCGTTCATGGCTATGTTAGAGACACAAACGCTCAATGAAGATTCTGATTTTCAGCCACAGTAAGCAAAGTTCTAAGCAAAAATTCTATAAGTCACCTTCCTGGTCAATTATTTTCTACTCGTGGTGTTTTGAGTTAAGATGTAACATTTGGATTTGCAAATTTATTGTGACTATGACAAGAGTGAAAGCCAAAGAACATACTGTTCCTTTTCTAATGAACACTCATTTTAATACTATGACATACCGAACACAGCTGATTGGATTTCATATCCAGGAATGCTTTCATGATGACGCTGTAGTAGGTATCGACGTAGTTACTGCAGGTGCTCTGCATGTTGCTGGGTATGAAGGAGCACACCTTCAGAAGTAAGTCCTCCAGTTCACGCTGAGTGGCCGGCTTGCCTCTCATCATAGACTGCATGTTGACCACAAAGATGTTACAGTAGTCGCAGCTATATGTTTTGGCCTTCACTGAAAGAGAAAAGAAACAATATCAATTCAGGATTGACTGAATTAAGCCAATAAACAAAAACTTTCCTGAGGCTGCAATGTTTTGGCATTAAGTGAAGAAGAAAAAGGAACAAGTTGCAACTTGATTCAGCACAGAAGTCGAGTTAATGGTGCTATAGGCTGGCTGTGAATGATGCACCTAAACAGGCACCTCCCACTGAACATCTTATAACTCAGAGATTTGATATGACTAAAGATTAAGGGCTGTTCCAGTAAAATCCGTGTGGGAGGGGGGGGACGGCAGTAGAAATAAAAATTCATGGGTGGTGGTCTTCAGAAAAAAACTCAAATTATGGGTGGTCGTTCCTGTAATAAGTGATGCATTAAAAATGGGTGGTATTTTTTGACCTGTTAATGTTGATAGGTTGGTTACTTCAGCCCTAAAAACTCAAAAATAAATGCAATTGTCCAGATACAAAAAAGCCCATATTGCCAGTGAACAGAGTGCAATATGTTCACTAAGCCATTAATCAAGTCATGGGCAACTCGATTTGAGCCAACTGTTTGTCTGCAGTCCTATTGAATTGAAAAGTTATGCAACACTGAACTGGTGTTAACACATATAAGAAAATTGATGATTTTTAAATAAAAAGTATGAGGAGTAAGATAAACAAGTTCCAATATTCACTTGACATAGAAGTATAGAAGAGTTCGTNGCAACTTGATTCAGCACAGAAGTCGAGTTAATGGTGCTATAGGCTGGCTGTGAATGATGCGCCTAAACAGGCACCTCCCACTGAACATCTTATAACTCAGAGATTTGATATGACTAAAGATTATAAAAAAGGAAGGGGCAATAATTTTGTAAAAAGTTTGGCAAAAAACAGGAAAGGAAAAAATCATTATTGTTACTGTAGTAGCTGCCGATGCCATGACTTGAGAAGTGAGATTCTATTTTGAGTCATGGTTTAAATACCAACTTCTTTCCAACTTGTCATTCGTTGGATATCAGCCTGCACTTTAAAGTAAATTTAGGCACAGAATGTAACTACTACATTACACATTTCAAATCACATTGAAGGCACTAAAAAGAGATTAGCACACCAGGTAATATTTATTTTAACAAGTTCTTAGTGACGGCATGTCAAAAATGTAGATTATTTTGTAATTCTAGCACCATTTTTTGCCAATTGAAAACTTTAATTAAATATAAGCAAGTTCTTGATAATCAATTTTAGTACTAGATTCTTACTTTTAAAACATCTAACTTTTACGTGCAGTGGGTGTTAGGTTTACACTAAAACTGTTATTCCAATACCAGAAGCAACAAAATTGTAAGGACTACGCACAAACTCACCTGCTTTGATGGCTACAGCATTACAGAGACCCAGAGTTCGACAGATAAGCTTGGGCTGGAGATCCTGGGATAGTACCTGCAGGATGGCCTTACCATACCGACTAATGATCTGAGAGCACTCATCCTTGAGGCTGGACGGCACAAGAGTGCACACTTTTTGAAGACCCGTCATGATCTCCGCCTACATTGAGGTCATAAGGTCAAGATTAGAAATTAATGGTATCCAACAGACACATGTGTAAAAAATATAACATTTCTGTGCCATTGCCCAATCAGATTTCAAATACAATTGAGAAATTCATGCACCCATGGTCTACACAAACATGGAAAAATTTACCTTCAAGCAAAATGTTGGGACCGGCATCAGCAGAAAAAGATTTTTCAGAGTGAATATTATTGTTCTTAAGAATAGCCAATTTTTGTAAGCAGGCTGGGGAATAAAAGCTGGACAGTCTGGTTATAAGAACTGGAAAACACACTGGAAAAAAATCCATCTTGTATGGCCAATAGATGAATGTGAACTCTGTGCCTGTTACAACATTGCAGCTTACAAAAACACTCAAAGTTATCTCTACACAATCACAAACATGAATGCACCAATATGATACTTACCTGGGTAGCCTTCTGCCCCAAGTATTTCTCCAGTTCACTCATGGCCAGCTCACACACATCACATTGCAGAGAGGTCCTCACACTGGGCAGCTGAATGGTGGCTAAACAGAAGAAATAAAATTCTTACACGAAACTGCCTGCATATAACTAATTTTGTGCAAAATAAAGACACCTACCAGGTGACCTGTGACAGGCGAGGCATTATAGCAGTAAAAACTCTTTTGGAAATAGTTTTAGGAGATGTCTGATGCTCAGTTAACAACACTCAAAGTTTCACATCATTTTTTTAAACAATAAGACAATGGAGCTAGGGAATTTTTATTTTTGTCTACTGAACATACGCCTCATTTTTCCACACAAAGACAAGCAGTTATTCCCTCCCATCATATCCTTCATATATGTTTGCATTAAATAAACATTGTATTGACTATTTTCAACACACCCAGAGTTATGACTCACCATTACACAGACCAATAGCAGTGCAAATGGCAGCTGGCTTCACATCCTTGACCAATAGCTTCAGGATCTCATCAGCATACTTATCTATCACATTCTGGCACTCAGATGCTACAGTAGCTGGTAGCAGTTTACACACTTTATCAAGGGCACTCTTGATTTCTTCCTAAAGAGTGAGGAAAACGTCTCGATTTATAAGACCAAATGCTCCTCCCAAAATTCCCAAAAACTTCACTTTCAACAAGTAATACTCTGATATACGCCAACTTTCAATCATGGAAAAAACACTAAGAGTTCAAATCAGCGAGATTTGAAGTGAAATTTAAATATACTAGTCATAGAACACAGAGATTCATCAAGTTTAAGATAACTTTGAGTCTAAGGCTTATTTCCAAGCTCAGTGTGGCATTCTGCAAACCAAATTTATTGTGAGAAAAGCAAGATCTGGAAAATCACACAAGTGAAAAGCAAGTGTTTTGTGAGTACGCTCAGAAGTTTATTAGCCGATCCTAGCAAAATGACAGTGTTTGAAGAAATTGGTCAGTGAGTTTGGAATGTTAAATTGTGGGATTTTAAAAATATGAGCACTGCCCCAGAAATTGCTTTCGCATTATATCCAGGTTCTCATTCACTCCCTAACATAGATTTACTAGTAAGACCGAGCTTAGAGGAGTAGAAGACACCTTTGTGCTATGCTCGATTGTCTGCCAGTAAAGCCAGGATTTGAACGCACGTCTCTGAAACTAGAGCTCAAACCACTGAGCCACACCACCTTCTCTAAATGTGAGATTGAATTTATTGTTTCGGTCAAGATTTTTCAACGCAAGTGTAAGTTAAAGTTGCGGAGTGTACGGAACTCAGCACTGTTTATACTTGGAGTGTACGGAACTCAGCACTGTTTATACTTGCCTCTGTAGCATTCTTCGTCAACATGGACTCCAGCTGGGACACCATGTACTCACACATGACACACTGAACAGGAGTAGCGACTTTGAGGGAGGAGACTTTAACCGCGCTTGATGTGGCTGAAATCAAAAGAAAGTTCACACTGAACAGCTGTGGATGATAAGCAGCATATGTTATTTTAGAAAAGGCTGTCTGTGATGGGATTCAAATTAGAACTTTCTGATATTATGCTGTACGCACTGTTCTCCAAAACACTAGAAGGAATATTTTTAAAATTATCTACTTTAGCATGAGGGCTATCAAGAAATAGGACTTAAATGATTTTCATGAAAAACTTTTAAAATCCATACAACAAAAATGAAATGATAATTTAGGGAAAGCGTAACAGCATTTTTGAGACCTAACCTTCAACAGTTTCATCAAATAGAATTGGATCTCGTTATTGACACCATTTTTATGCTGTCAATGTACATTTCATTTTGACACAGTCACATGGCCCAATTCTACAGGATTTCTATTTTCAGAAAAATAATGTATATTTTACGGAGCTAAAATCTAACAGTTTTGTACATACTTGGCCAATTACGCAGACCTGTTCACTCAGTTCCTACATATCCATATGGGTCGAATGATAATTATGTAAACTAAGACTACACAAAGAGAAAGTTACCAGCTTTTCTGCTGGCCAGTCAAGGAAGTGGGACATGTATAAAGCAAAAGTATGGAATGTTCCTCTCAACAGAGTCGCTGGGTTTTCAAAAACAAAAACATATTCAAAGACTTGTTGAAGAGGGAGGGGCTTAATGTGTTCTACCTACTAAATGAATGTACATATAAAAACGCCTCGACACTGCCAAAATGATTAACTGTCCAACAGCAGACACAGAAGTCTTCAATTAAAGTCTTACCATTACACAAGCCTAGTTTGGTACACACTACCGAAGGCTTCAGCTCTTCCACAAGAAGTTTTACGATGTCATCTGCATACTGTTCAACAAGAGATACACACTCCGTAGAGACAGTAGATGGGAGATAGCTGCACACAGCTTCAAGGGCCTTTTTGATATCCTCCTGTTGAAATATTTAGTAGAATATTCCAATTATGTAATAAGTAATATTTTAATACAAATGACATGTCAAATACATCAACTGCTGTCAAATAAACTCAATAGGGATGGGGGGGCTAATAGGGGGAGGGGGGCTAATTAAATGTGAACAACGTGTATGCTGCTTTACTGAATGGCAGGAATCGTCCTATTTTTCTAAACTTTAACTATGGTCTCCTTCACCCTGTGGTGACATGGTTTCCAGGATGATACCAGTTTAAGTCAGAAATGCACTCGGATATAATACTTTGCATGTATTATTTTTGGAAGCCAATACATTTTAAGCACATAATAAAAAGAAAACTAACAAGTATCCATTTTTGTTGTAACTTTAATATATTACAGGTGTGATTTTGTAGAGATTCATCACTTCACATGCAGTCCGCTGAATGCATTTATTGTCCTGTTAAAACAAACACGCACAAATCAATGTGATGTTCACTGATGTCAAGCATTATTCTTGTTCAATCACGAACAATCATTTAAATACACGAAGGAGTAGGTATATTCAAAAGTCATCAATGTCTGACCATCAAATAAGAGACCATTTCATACAGCATGCAGTCTCCAATACCTCTGTAGCATTAGAAGACAACAGGGACTCCATATAGTTCATCATATATTCACAAATGGCACAGGTGGGAGAGTCACGGGCCGCTACCATTACTGGAACTTTGCCTGATACTCCTATAAAGTGTAAGTAGGTTAGAGGTTAAAAAACATCAAATACCTTCAGTCATTTCTGAGATGTGTCCCAAAGTTAGCCAAATTCAGACATTTTCCAGTGTTACTTACAACATTAGCACCACACTCCCCAATGACTGTCAGTCCTAGACAAGATTTAAATGGTACAGTTGAGGAGCTAATTCATACCAGTATCAATTCTGTGTACTGAGATACGAAAAACATTGGAGAATAGACAGCACATAACAGGCATAAAAGGATCAATTTTTTGAAAGGAAATAGAAAATCTAATACTAGTACAAGCGATTGAGGAGGCAGTGTGGCCTAGTGTGATAGGTGCCTACTTTCTTTACTCAAGGTTGTGGCTTCCCGTCCCACTGGGCCATACGGATAGACCCTTGAGTCAGGTTTCTAGCTCCTCAGTTCTGTTTTAACAATATAAAGCACAAAAATGATGTCAGGTGATCCGTGCAATGGGCACACATGCACGTCCTGCCCACATCTGGTACATCTGTTCAGTTAGCAGTGATGACAAACCAGTAATGAGGGCAGATGCCAGTTACTGGAGCTCACAGCTTGTAAACAAACAGGAGTATATAAAGCAAAAGACAAGTTTGAAAACCATGAATATTACACCAAAGGAAATTGGTCCCACTGACTGACACAATAACGAGTTCGACACAGTGAGTGAGAATCACTTAGATGAGTGGATGAAGCAACTCCATTATTGAGAGATTTTGATTAGTATGAAGACGAAGAGCTCAGGTGTCATCGACAATATTCAGATGAATGCATTTTGCCTGGTACGTATTGAACAACATGAGGTTGCTATACAGTCACCACTAATTATCTGACTGCATCGTTTTTCTTGAGTGAGAGATCACGTGACCAATTTTATGCTCACATTTTAGAGCTAATTAAACATTATAATGCAGTCTGAATGTGATTAAGTCATAAACTTTGACATATTGTGACATCAAAGAGCATGCAAATACTAGTTTAATGAACTCCAAATAGCTGCTATAAAATCGGTCTTACAACATTCCCTACCAAGACAGGATTCTACTATTTTCAAAACCATATAAGGACATCAAAACCATAAGTGACTTAAAAAACGCTTCAAAATATTTTGGAGATTGACCAACCCTAAAATTGCAAATTTGAAAACGGCGCATGAATGCGTTGCCTGTGACTTGAGTAGCTGGCTCATTCCGAAACAATTTGGGATCAGACAAGGGTCTGTTTTTAAATCTTAAAAATGCTTTGGTTAAGAGTTTAACATTGACAACTAAGTAACCAGCAGCAAAATACCTACTTCACTGAAAATTGGTTCCAATTTGTACTAAGATGGAAAATGATTCATGGGTTTAGAAAAGTGGAGATTTTTTGCTGATAAAGCTAAAAATAGATTAAATTAGAATTCATGTGAGGCAGCTAATAGAGGTGGCGCTTTCTAGGATGTTCTACCACTTGTTCCACTATTACTGACATATTGTAAACCACAGAAGACAGTCATAGCTATAAAAATTCCAATAAAACATACATGTATTGAAAGTTTCTTATGATTGTTGCCTAACTGATTATACATTACGAAGCTGAGGAACAAAACGTTAAAAAATCTTGGCAACTTACGAGCTGAGCAAAGACCAAGCGCAGTGCAGACAACCTGCGGGCTGACTTCACGCACCAGAAGTGCAATGACAGCAGGTCCATAGTTTTTGACAAAGTCTTCGCATTCTTTTGATATCGTCGATGGCAACAGGCTGCACACCTTATCAAGAGCAGCTATTATCTCTGTCTGCAAAAGCAAGAGTTCGTTATTCAAAACAACAGGTCAGATAAACTGTATGTATAAGCAAAATCGCAAATAAACAGCAGTTTCACTGGATTTCATAAAAAGCAACTGGAAATGTTAAACATTTGATAAGAAAACACTGCAATACATACTACAAGAATAGTTTTTTAAGTTTAACTCCAATCCCTCCCTCTTACAATATGAGGAAAAAGTTCGTCTAGTATACCTCTGTTGAATTCTTGCCAACAAGTTTCTCTAGTTCGTCTGCTACAAATTCACAAACACTGCATTCAACACTGCCTTGGACCTTTGGTGTCTTCAAAATCTTTACAAGTTGGCCTCCAACTGCCACAGGTTTTGAATCTGTTACCACAGCAGAACACAAACCGATGGCTTTGCAGATAGCTGGCGGGTCCTAAACAAAATTACGCAAAGTTCGAATTTGAATACAGTTCTTATTGTGACGAGCTACAAGTTCATAATGTCCTGGGTAATAATTGCAAATGTGACCTTTTATATCCGTCAACCGAATTTGAATAGATAACAAACAATAAGTGGTCATTAGTGAACACTGATAAAAATTGTATAAAAATATTTTAAAATCATGATTTCTTGCTCATATCACACTACATATTTTACTTGAATGTAGGACATTTTCTAGTTCCGAGAGAACAAGCACACATGTTTTGTTCATCAAATTCGAATTCTTGATGATAAATCAAAATTGAACAAAAGCATATTCTCTCATCTGTAAAGCACTTGCACTAAGAAGTTGACAAAAACATTATAACAATTCTGGATACCATGTGAATGTCACTCGCTGTATTCTCTCTCTGTTTCCCATATTTACAATCTAAAGGAGCTCAACAACCTGTGGAGAAGCCTTGCAATGATAACCATATTACATGAAGCAAACCAATCACTCAAATATTTTCTTCCCAGTGTGAAATTTTTCCATGGCCTTAAAAAATTTCAGATTAGCCAAATTTTAGACAGGATTAAAATACACTGACAACAAAGACAAAATGCTTTAATGGCATTAAATACGAAGTTATTATCTCTACAAATATTTTGCCTACAATTACATAAATCCTAACACAAAATCATACAGCAGCCAATTTACACTTTTTCATTGCACAAACTAAAAAAGAAATCACTTACAATGCCATAAACCAGTAACTCAAATATGTGCTTGCCTTCAGTCGTAATCAGGTCGTTACACTGAAAGTACAGAAAAGTAAGTTGGCGATAATGGTTGTTATTTTACAAAACAGTTGGTAATGGTGGAAAACCCCAAAATGAATATATAATAGAGATATATTTCAGCTTGATTTTCAAGAATGCTCCATAAGTGAGCATGTAAACAACACGTGTGCACCGAAAATTTCAAGAATCACAAGAGCAATGCAGAGCGTTGAAATGCGCCCACAATTGCAACGTATACGGTATCCTTCTAGGGTTGTTTATTGGTACCATAAAGTGGCCAGTAGAGGGCATATATGTAGTATGTTGTACTTTGCAAAATGGAAAGGCATGGTCATTGTCTCCTCAATAGGCTAGGTTTCAAAATGTGAGTGATCTTCATAATACAAGCACATCCTATGCATCAGTTGCTTAAAGCACCACAGAAACATAGAATTAAAAACAAATTTACCAACATACGAGATTAGCACAGCATTAGAATGCCAGAAACAAATTTCTACTTGGAACTTTTCCTTCACAGTCACGAAGTAACACAAAGTATACACCTGAAGACCTATGAAAATACAGAGGTCAATGTAAAATACTAAAATTGCCACTAGAGGCAAATACTAAAATTGCCACTAGAGGCATACCGGTAATCAGAATCATCCTAAAGTCGTCATCGTCCGTTGTCAACATCACATAAATACACTTGCTAAATTTAGTAAAGATCCTGCAAACGGTTTGGGAGATACAGCCATGGGCGCAAAAAAACAAAACTGCCACTAGGAGGCGCCACAGTAGTCCAAATCGTCTGAAAATCATTGTCAGCTGTCTTCCTTATAGTAAGCACATACACGCCAATTTTCACAATCATCCTTTGAGCGGTTTGGTTGATAGAGGGGTGGACGCAAAAATACAGACTCGAAAACAGTAAAAATGGCCACTAGGTGGCGCAAACTACGTCGAATCCATCTGAAAACAGTAGGATAGCGTCATCTCACTAATAGGTGCCTACATACCAAATTTCATGAAAATCCGTTCAATACTTTTGAAGATACAAAGGTAAGCGTAAAAAACTAAAATTGCCACTAGGGGGCACACCGGTAGTCGGATCCGACCAAAAGTCGTCATCTTCCGTTGTTAACATCATATAAATATACTTACACAATTTGTAAAGATCCTGCGAACGGTTTAGGAGATACAGCCATAGGCGCAAAAAAACAAAACTGCCACTAGGAGGCGCCACAGTAGTCGAAATCGTCGGAAAATCATCGTCAACCATCCTCTACATAGTAAGCATATACATGCCAATTTTCACAATCATCCTTTGAGCGGTTTGGTTGATAGAGGGGTGGACGCACAAAAACACACTCGAAAACACTAAAAATGGCCACTAGGTGGCGCAAACTATGTCGAATTCATCTGAAAACGGGAGGATAGCGTCATCTCACTAATAGGTGCCTACATACCAAATTTCATGAAAATCCGATCAGGACTTTTGAAGATACAAAGGTAAGCGTAAAAATGTAAAATTGCCACTAGGGGGCACACCGGTAGTCGGATCCGTCCGAACGTTCGCACATGCCGTCCCATTCATGAATGGAACATATGTGCAAAATTTCATGAACATATGTCAAAGGGATTTGGAGATAGAGCAGCGGACGCCGGACGCCAGACGGACGCCGCCCGTACGGACGGACGGACGGACGGACGGAGATGACGGCATAATGCGTCCACATATAAATATGTGGGCGCATAATAATCAATTTTGCAATGTATGAAAGTTTGCCTCAATAATAGCCAGAACAGTAGTAAATTTCGGAAATATACACAGTATGTATAAACAAAACTAAGACGTTAAAAAGAAAAAATAATTTAACTGCCACAGAAATTTAAAGCGAACCAGTATATCTATATCAAATAACAACATTTGAAAACTTTAACTTTACACAAAAACCTTCACAATGTTGCAACATATGTAGCAAACTGTTACTCACTGCAGTAGCTAGAGAGCCAAGTTTGGAACACAGGTTATCTTCAAGAAACTTCTCAACTTCAGCCTAGGACAAGGATGACAATAAAACTTACAAAAGTAATAATAAAGAAAATGAAAGGTATAACTCTAGTATGTCCTTTAGACCAACTGCTTTAAAGTGCAGGACAACCCATAAAACAATCAGACAAAGTACCATTTCTGTGTAATGATGACAGGTTTCGATAACAATGAAAACGTCTGGCTATGACTCATCATGACGGTTAAATTCTACAGGAAGACTCACATAGTATCATGGCAACTGCATGGAAATGTGGGATTGGACATTACTGATCTCTAAAGGATGAGTGGGCAATTTCCCTTTTGTTTAAACAATAAAAGTGTTCTTTTCAAAAAGTCAAACACATCCCAATACGTCACATGTTGAAGATGTACCTCCAGCCAAGTCTCCGATAGTAGCACTAATCTTGCAGTTGCTTAACTTTCCACCTGACCTACACATTTATATTGCCAGTTAGTAAGGCGATAGTCTGATTATCCCCACTCATGACAGGAAATTATGGTCATTTTGTCTCATGATTTTGACATGTACCATACAAATATATGGCACGAAGCGATTGGATGAAGATTACACTTCGTAATTCAAATACCACTTGATCAAGAGATTTGGATAGAAATTTCATTGACAGAACTTTTGATTGCTCAAAACCAAAGCATGTGATGCCAAGATCTTCACCTCTAAGCAATAAAAAATCCCAAGAATCGGGAACAATATACTACAACATAAATATGAGGTTGCAAAAATACACTTACTTGTGTGGTATTCAAAGAGATACTAATTTTGAGGGCAGCAAGAACTTCTTGACACAATGAACAAAGTGCACTACTCTTGACATTGGGCTGAAAGAGAAATTAAACTTCAAGTTATGTTTGATCACCTTCACTCCACAAATTTATCACTAGGTGTGTGCATGTGCAAATGTGCGTGTGTAATATTTTTCTACTTAGAAATGAGACCAGACAAATCATATTAGCACATTAATTAATTCATCAATTCTTTGGCATCAGTTTGAAACAATTATTGGAAGTGCACGAACTGGCAACTCTTGAAAAAATTGAACGAAAATCGATAATAATGATGAATGATCACCACAGAAATGAAACACTAAAACTTGGTAAAATTAATGAAACACAATGATTATGATGATGGTGATGACGAAGAAAAGTGGCGATACTCTTGCCTTCCATCACAAAAAATTGATTTAGACCACCTACCATGATGAAATTGGTATCAAATTGACCTATAGTGAAATTGGATGTGATTTCAGGGCTTCAAAAATAACTGACGGGTACTTAGTCCTCAATAGTAGTGCCAAACATGGACTAGCGTAATAACAAACTGTCTGTTTTTTAGATAAGCCAGAAATCACTTATCACCCGAGTAAGAAACAACTTGAGAGCAATTGTATAGTTGCAAAGAGTCTAAATCGTAGCGTAGGTTTATGGATGCATTAAGAAACATAGCAATGAAGAATCAGTCAATAAAACGCGAGAAGTCAGAAAACTTCGAATGACGGTGAGTCATAGTAAAAATGAATGGCACATTTCAGATAACAGAGGACAAGATCTATCTAAAGACAAAGCTTTAGAAAGATGCCTCAAAGCCTCCATTGGAGCTAATGGCTTCGCACAGTGAAAACTCAAAAAAGTATTGCTTCAGTGCTATAGATTTTAACCAAAGCAACAGGACTCGAACCACTGATGCAACACATGCTATGAGTAAATTTCATGTCATTCCAATAAAAAATCAACTTCTAGCAGGCAAACAAAGAAACTAAAGTGAAACATAAATGACAGAAGAGCAGACTTGGCAAATTAGTAATATATATATAACATATTAACAACACCAATCAGCATTCATTGTTTAAAAACAGCTTCATGTTAAAACTGATATGAAAAATAAAAAACATGCTTAGCATAACTGGGCCATCTTTAAAAAGTAAAGGGAATACTTTAAACAGCTGAATTTTTGAAATAGCAACTCCCAACAAATGACATAAGTACACCTCTTCAAGGAGCAAGGTTGCCATACAACATAAAAATTTCATCTTACATGTCAATTTCATTTCGTGTATAAAAAGACCTATTAAGCTTTTGTACATACAGTGCCATTTGCTTTTCCATATAAAAATACCATGTAAGGAACCGTTATTTTTAGTTGTTCAAGATCTAGTACAAAAAACTATTTGTACAAAAGTTCCATAGTTGAAAACAAACTCATAAGTCTGTGACAAGCCACTAAATAATGAAAACCTTCAAGCTGCAGTATAACACTTTTGTTTCTTTGTAACACGTCAGTTTTCACTTTTTCACATAACTGACCTAGAGTTTACAATTGTTAAAAAATGACTGATACAAAGAGAATGACTAACCGACTAACATTAGTAATGCCATTTCTGAGCTTAGTTTAAAGAACTAATACATTAGACATTAGAGTTATGCAAGGATGACACGACTCTAAAAGAATGCAAACTTTCAAGACTCAAGAAGCATGTCACCTGTCAGTGCGACCGTAAATGACAAATGTTTGATAATATATTAAGAAGATACTAAACCATGTTCTAATGATTTCAACCATTCCTCATTCTGTCACCTGCTAATGCATCATTGGTGTCAACCTTCCAAATTAAAGGCAGGAATCAATTAAAAACTCATACTCCCTATGTCACACATTGGACATTATGGTCCTTGTTGGGTGGTCTTTTCCTAGTTGCTTTGTAATTTGCTAAAGGCATAAGTCACGCTTGACCTTTAACAGACTTGAATGTTTTCAAATTTTCCTCCAAACTTTAGGGTTCTTGGGGGTTACAGAGCATATTTTGTTTCAGATAACTGGATGAAGGTATCTGTAAATAGGGCAAACAAGTTTGATATCTGTTTAAGTCTTTCAAATCAAACCAGGCTGCATACTAAAATACTATAAACAGTGTTCAATTTGGAGACAGTGTTATTGTCTTCAGTGCCATCAAAAATGACATGATTGATCACTTCCTTCATTTCTTGGAATAGTATTAAAACGCTTCAGTGAAATTTCTAGTATCATTTGAATGTATAAATACACATCTGGTTTTTTGGAGTAATGTCATTAACTTATGCTCAAATCAGGACATCTCACCCACAGGTGGCATAATAAATAAGATGTAAAATGTATCAATTTTCGAAAAAAGCAAGGTTTAGTATTTCTTCATCATTTTAAGTAAAGCCACCAGTCTGACCTCTTGGTACATTTCAGACATGCACACAATTACTTAGGATATGTTAAACAACTTAACCGGTTGAAAGTCGATTCCCTAGGACAAGACAGCTCTCAGAATGATAAGTTGTCCACACACGGGGTAGACCAAATAACAAGAACACTTGGTAGTTAATAATATGGTTTATTTCAGATACACAGTACAGCAAAATAAACAGAAATAGAAATAAGTATATTCGAAATATATGTACTTTAATCAACTTCTTTTAGTTTCCATTGCTATGTTTATTATACTGAAAACATTTTATTCTAAGCACAGGAACTGATCTCTCTACTCGGGACTTAACTTGAAAACTGACCAATTGAAAGCCAAGGTTCAAGAAAATGAACAAATTTGTACTTGAATTAGATCAGGAACCCTAAAGAAATGAACACGAACACAAAATAGTGATATGATGAACACAGAGTTAAAACATGAAAGCACAAAGCATTAAAATGCGCCCAAAATTGCACTGCGGATGGTATGGTTCTAGTGGTGTTTTGTATCATAAAAATGGCCACTAGGTGGCACAGAATATGTGTAACCGTCTGAAAATGGAAAGGCGTTGCACTCTCCCTACCAGAAACTCGTTTGCTTAAATTCATGATATTTTGTCAAGGACCAAACTAGTTGAATGAAAAAAAATGTGGTAGTTTGATCAGCCCAAAAGAAATAGCCTTCTGTTGTCACATTTGTCGAATTTCACAGAGATAATGAGGGGGTTTCAGAGATACAGCAACAGATGCAAAGCGCATTGCCACTAGGAGGATCAACAAAACTCGGACCTACTTAAAAATCAACGTCAACCATGGTCTTCTCAGCATGTACAGATCAGCTAATTTTCATAATGGAAGCTTGAATGCAGGAAAGATGATAATATGCAACCACCTATATTTGTATACGCAGGCGCATAAAAATGGAATGTCATTTTCATCAAAAGTTGCTTAGTTTAATTTAAGTAAAATATCAGTAGTTCTTCTTGGTAAGTCTTATGTTAGCTGTTTCACCAAACATGCCTTTGACAATGTTTCACAGCCTGTAAAGAGAGAAAAACAGAATAAAGATACTGACATGTAGTTAACCAGATACTATTATTACCAGACAAATCTCAATACATTTTCATTAAGGGGTAGCTAGCAATTACATGTGCGGCTGAAAGAACAATAAACAGTACTGAAAGTAATGATAGCAAAAACGTCAGACAGTCAATTGCCAGTCCACATTTTCTAAGCACACTGATCAAAATAATTCAGTCAATTAGATGTCATGGACGTGCAGATAAACAGCTCATCAAATAGAACACCAAAATGAGACAAATGCATATACCTAACTACAGAAGCCGATATTTACATAGTGTTTGACGACAGTGGCACTGACAAGGACTCACTACAGATCTCAATGTAACACCGTACAAAATCGACAAATCACAGAAAAATTTTCAAGGTGTCAAACTATGAATCTACCTGGCACTTCTGAGCATTCTCTACTGAAGCACACCAGTACACTGGACCCATGGAGCACTTATTAGCTTCAGAGGCTGAACACAAGCCAAGAACCTAGTGACAGTGAGACAACGGTCAACTTTCATTACTTGGCTAACCAACAAGTTCATAATTGCATGACCAAACAATCATTACTTTTCCAAATATCTCCACTTTATCTTAAATCTAAATATATCGTTTAAAAACTGAAATTGTTCATGCCTTTCCATTTATTTATTATCATCATCATCATGTACAAAACACTGAATGGTAATTTTTTAAAAAGATAAGACTGAACTCAGTGACATTGGGCATATTATTCTGCATCAGGTTAATTGCTGAAGGAATCGATGACATAGCACTACTCTGAGACACATTTTGCGGTACTAAGACGTAAGCCAGTTTCAATTTAAATGTCTTAAAATGACAAGTATCATCAATTTTCTTTGTTGGTGAAATTAAAATTCAAGACTATACCTGAAGCAACTATACATACCTGACAAACTTGGTCAGCTGGCACCTCCAAGAACTGATCGATTAACTGTTCCCCGTACTGTTGAATTAGACTCTGACACTTGGGCTGTTCATCCACCGGCACAAAGTTGCACACTTGTTCAATTGTTTTGATCACCTCCTCCTTTGTGGTATTGTCAGACAGTTGTGTGTCGAGAAACTGTACTACAACTTCACACATTTGACATAATGGACCATCTTTTGGCTTCACTGTGAATAGATTTTACTGGTAAAGGTAAATACAACACCAGATGCTTATGACAACAATTAACCATCATCTTTATAATTATAACAGTTGACACACACTGTGATGACTGCAAGCTTTAAGACGTTACTTCAGTAATCAACAACATCTTTCAGATATTCCAAGTTGATCACAATTTCATTAGCCACAAGAAGTTATTGTGAACCTACATCGCATAAACTGGCTTTGGGGACACAGCTTAACAGCTTTACACGATGACTTGGGATCAAATTTGTTGAGCAGTGCCTCTATAATGTTCGGTCCGTAGGCTTCAACAAACTGTTTGCATGTTCCGTTCACCGTTGGCGGCAGGGCAGCACACACTTGTTGCAGGGCTTTGAGCATTTCACCCTGAAATAGATATAAGGACTCAAAATATGACAATGACAAAAATTGGATAAATTTTAACTATGGCAATATTGATGAGTGACAAGATGAATAAATTCATTACACTGAAATTTTTATAAACTATTCTTCGTTTCAAACAAAAGAAATTTGATAACTACAACATTGCTCTAAAACTTATGACGAGATATTTTGCCTAACTATACTTTATAATAGAAGAATGTAAGATAACAATAAACATCCTACCGCGAATAAGACTTAATATATCTAGAAATTAAAACACTCATATTCCTATAGTGATATTCTTAAACTAGTAGATTTTTAGAAGAGCCCACAAATTTTTAGAAAGCATTGTACACAAATATAAATTACAATTTAGAATCTTGCTTTTAAAAAAATTACCATGACAGTGGTAGAAAATTCACTAACTATGTAAGACTAACCTTGGTTGCATTGGATGACAGTCTACCCTTTAGTTCACTGACAACAAATTCACATAACACACACTGTACAGGCACTTCTAAGTTTTGACTCCGTTGAATCGCTGAAACAATCATTATATGGTTTGCAAATCAAATTGCATCCACGGCAACACATAGAATAGAAAACTAAGAACTGCACTACCATTAACACTTGACTTGAAGATGTTATGAACTTACCTTCAGCCAAAAGTATCAACTTCGATTTAAACCATTTACATTACAAAACTGGTCTCAATTTTTTCCTTTCCAAGAATAGATATAGGAGACATATTTTACGACAATTCTCATTTATTTTCAAGATTTCCTATCAAGCTTTCCTCCTAACACTTTTTCTGTGCAGATAACAGAGATTTTGTTAAGTGTCAGCCATCGGAGAGTCCGATTTATCTTCAGAATACACAGTTGATTTTGCTTTGGACCAACCATTTGCCAAATTGATTTATGGGAATAGCGTGGACAGAATTTAATCGATGTGCCCTCGTTTGATGTGAACTTGACAATTCAAGACGATGAACCACTCCCTTCAGAAGTTATTCATTTCCTCATCACTGATCAAGTTGGGCAAAGTTTGATTGCCGTATTTCTATTTTTTCAAAATATCCTGACATTTCAGGACAAATGTCCAGGACCAAGAGAAAACAACGAATTCTCTGAGCTCAGTTCCAACTTTCAACATCCCACCACACCAAAGTGTAAATCTGACCACGAGGATCTCAAAGAATTTATCAAAAACATTGTAAAAAACAACTGTTTTAGATATCCATCCAAATTACAAGAGTAGAAGGCAGGTGGCACTGCACATTATCAAACACACAATCTATCGCCATCTAGCAATGAAAAATGTTTTGTTATCACTTTCCATTCAAATTAACACAGCAAACTTACATGTGCGAGGAAGGGTGGAGTTGCACAATTGAATGAATGTGCACACTTTCTTTGGGTCTATTCTGGCAACCAGTGCAGAAATTATATTAGGAGCATACTGGCTGACAAGTTGTTTGCATGCGTCTGTAAGGGTTGAAGGCAACTGACTGCAGACTTGATCCAGGGCATCAATAATTTCTTGCTAGAATTAATATTATGAACCAATTAAATATGACACCATCACAATGCACAAATGCCATAAGCAGGATAACACTGAAACTGTAAGGGTACATACATCACAGAGTCCTCATTACACAATGTTAGCAATGCCATGTGACCACCAAATTTGTCCCGTTTTATTAAAACCAGTCCAGAATAGTTTGCACCGCTGGTAGCATTAATACAAGCACAGAAAGCTTTGACAATGAATACTGTAATGTTGTAAAATATTACTGACAAAAAATGCTGACATCATTTGTTGATAAGTAATAACACGAAAATCAATTTCTTTGAAAAGAAACTATTTTCCACAAATATTTCTGATGTCTTTGTACTTAAAAGCAACAGCAAACTACATTACGTCTCAAAATGCCACAAAAGTAAATACAAGAGCAACGCGGAGCGTTGAAATGTGCCCACAAATGCACCGCAAATGATGTTGATTTCTATCATGAAAATGGCCACTACATGGCGAAAAATATGTTGAATCTATCCGAAAATGGGAACATGTCATAGCTTCTCTAATAGAAAGCCATTTACAAAATTTCATAAAAATCCATCAAGGAATTTCACAGAAACAGAAGAAAACGGAAAAAAATGAAATTGCCACTAGGGGGCAGAGCGTTCGTCATATCAGTCTGAAAGTCGTCTGTTGTCAACTTCATATAAAAACATTTGGTAAATTTAATAAAGATCCTGCAGTGGGTTTAGGAGATAGAACTCTGGGCGTAAAAAGAAAAAAACTGCCACCAGGAAACCCCACAGTAGTCAAAGTCATTGGAAAATCATCGTCAACTGTCCTCTTCACACTAACAACATATGTGCCAATTTTCACAATAATCCTTAGATTGGTTTGGTTGACAGAGGGGCGCACATCCAAAAAGACTCTAAAACAGTACAAATGGACACTAGGTGGGGCAAAATAATACAAATCCATTCGAAAAGTAAAGAATAGTGTCACTTCACTAATTGATGCTTATGTGCCAAATTTCATAAAAATCAGTTGAGGACCTTTGAAGATAGAAAGGCAAACGTAAAAAATAAATTGCCACTGGAAGGCACACCGGTAGTCCAATCCGTCCGAAAGCCGTCATTGTTCGTCAACTTCATATAAATACAATTGCTAAATTTAGTAAAGATCCTGCAGAGCATTTAGGAGATACAGCCATAGGTGCATAAACAAACAAAATTGCCACTAGGAGGTGCCACAGAAGTCGAAGTTGTAGGAAAATCATTGTCAGCCGTCCTCCTCATAGTGAGAACCTTTATGCCAATTTTCATAATCATTCTTAGAGTGGTTTGGTTGATAGAGGAGCGGACAGCAGAAAACAATAAAAGTGATTACTAGCTGGTGCAAAATACCTTGAATCCACCTCAAAATGATAGGTTGGCGTCATCTCTCTGATAGATGCCTACATTCCAAATTTTATGAAATTCCGTTGAGGATCTTCGAAGATACAAAGGTAAGAGCAAAAAGCTAGAATTGCCACTAGGGGGCACACCAGTATTCGGATATGTCCGAAATTGGTCATCAGCTGTTGCCAGCTTCATAGGAACACATCTGCCAAATGTCATTCAGATCCTGTGAGGGGTTTAGAAGATACAGCTGTGGACGCCGGACACCGGATGACGGACGCCAAGACAGAGACGACGGCAATATGCACACACATATTCATATGAGCATAAAATCATTTAGAAAAAGTCCAAAAAAAATCAAAGTTAATAAATAAAAATTAGCAACAGTGCATCTTCCTCTCGACAAAATAATTAAATTCTGATCAGTCCTTGGTGTGGTGAGATACTCTATTTAAAAAAGCCAACAGTTTTCAAAGAGGACACTGCATGTGGCTTTAATGCAAACAAGTCTAGAAAATCACATAAATCATACCTCAGTAGCATTGGAAGAAAGCTTATCATCTAGAGTCTTGACAACAAATTCACACAAAGCACACTGTGGAGTGTCCTTCACTCTTCTACTTTTGGAGACTGAAAAATTTCAACAAAGTCAACTTTCATGCAACTTACATTCAAAGTAATCACTAACAGAGTTATCATGCACAAGATTCATGCAAAATCAAAAGTTACTTTCACAATTCATAACACAACAATGCCTTTGCTTTGAAATAGAACTGCCAGTAAAATTGAGAATTTTACAAAAATGCGAGAACAAAATTTCATTCATTGTTTTGATGACCCAAACCCGAGTTTGACACATAAGATTTCTATGGCTGATAACGGCAGTGTTAGTGTGACTGGCATGTCTGTATGTGACAAAAAGAAAGTAAAAATAAACATTAGCAACTGATCAACAGCCAATTGAAACTGATGACAGGAATCACAATTTATAGATTCCGTGCCAAGGATGCTTTTGATTGTGCTGTTCAAGGACTTTTATTAAAGTAGGTTGAAGTTATAGTTTAGTATAAAGTACATAGCTTACCTGATGCAAAACCATCTTGGGTACACAACTGGAGAGATGTACACACCTTCTTAGGATCTAGACCATTGGCTAAAGTGACAATGATGGTTGGACCATAAGTGTCAATCAACTCTTTGCATACACTCGACACAGTTGAGGGCAANTAAAAATTAGCAACAGTGCATCTTCCTCTCGACAAAATAATTAAATTCTGATCAGTCCTTGGTGTTATATGTGTGGTGAGATACTCTATTTAAGCCAACAGTTTTCAAAGAGGACACTGCATGTGGCTTTAATGCAAACAAGTCTAGAAAATCATATAAATCATACCTCAGTAGCATTGGAAGAAAGCTTATCATCTAGAGTCTTGACAACAAATTCACACAAAGCACACTGTGGAGTGTCCTTCACTCTTCTACTTTTGGGGACTGAAAAATTTCAACAAAGTCAACTTTCATGCAACTTACATTCAAAGTAATCACTAACAGAGTTATCATGCACAAGATTCATGCAAAATCAAAAGTTACTTTCACAATTCATAACACAACAATGCCTTTGCTTTGAAATAGAACTGCCAGTAAAATTGAGAATTTTACAAAAATGCGAGAACAAAATTTCATTCATTGTTTTGATGACCCAAACCCGAGTTTGACACATAAGATTTCTATGGCTGATAACGGCAGTGTTAGTGTGACTGGCATGTCTGTATGTGACAAAAAGAAAGTAAAAATAAACATTAGCAACTGATCAACAGCCAATTGAAACTGATGACAGGAATCACAATTTATAGATTCCGTGCCAAGGATGCTTTTGATTGTGCTGTTCAAGGACTTTTATTAAAGTAGGTTGAAGTTATAGTTTAGTATAAAGTACATAGCTTACCTGATGCAAAACCATCTTGGGTACACAACTGGAGAGATGTACACACCTTCTTAGGATCTAGACCATTGGCTAAAGTGACAATGATGGTTGGACCATAAGTGTCAATCAACTCTTTGCATACACTCGACACAGTTGAGGGCAACAGGGTGCAAACCTGTTCAACAGCATTGATAATTTCTTGCTGTAAAAAATAGAATTCTGTTTTATATCTCAGACATGCACTTACAACTCTAATATTTTACTTATCTCATGTGCTTCTCTTCAACAACGTCATTAAAACTTAAAGTGAAAAACAAAGAGTAGAACAGAAAATTCAAGACTAAAGAAAAAAATGGGCACTGAACATGCAACAGCAGGTTAACAAGTTAACCTCAAATAAAACATACCTGAGTGGCATTGGAGGCAAGCGTCTTATCCAACTGCGACATCACAAATTCACAGATGAGACACTGAGGGGTATTCTTGACATCTGTTTTCATAGATGTGCGAACTAACTTCACCACAGCTGGTCTGATATTGAAGGCAGGCATCATACCTCTCAGGCCTTCAGAACACAGACCAATGGCTTTGCACACAGTAGGAGGATCCTGTGGGAATTGAATCAAGTTGACAACATCAGACCACCTTGTTGAACAGCGTACAGTTAAGTCATGCAGTTTGTAAAACAGAAGCCAAACAGGCAGATTCATCACTCGAACAGCAACCAGACAGTTAAAAACTCTACAAGAATTACAAATTTGTCCTTGTCAAACCTGAAATCATTATCCAAATCACTGAACCTGTCCGTTACATCAAACAAGACTCAAAAGCAAAAACATATATGTCAATTCAATAAAGTCACAACTGAGAACAAAGTTTTCAGTTCAAGTGGATTTGTATTGTATCAATCATGAATTGGTGGCAGTGCAAATAACGTGGAAATTAAACGCTGGGCACTCAGGACCACCGTGAATAACTGTGTAATGATTATCTGAAAAGACTTAAACAATGTTCTTCACTTACTATAAAACCTGTTTTAATGTTTAAGTGTGAAACTTGATTAACTCAAACCTGGCTTATCACTAAGTGCACGAAAGAACTCTTTAATATCAATTGCTCACATGTCTACATCAACACAAGATGGCGCCACTTACCAGCTCGTTAGCCAAAAGCTCAAACAAAACAGGACCAAACTGCTTAACACCATCCTTGCACTGTAATGTCAATATTTACATTTTACACAAAAATTATAATGAAACAAAACTACACTTTCATTACTTAAGATGTAGACGGACGAAATATAACTGCAGCCATACTTGACCAATGTATGGTTATGGTTTTTCTTTTTTTGAAATACTGTATTCGCAGTAATAACCGCCCATGCCCCTATAGGCGCCCCCCCACGTGTTTTCAGACTTTGCTGAAATAAGCGCCCAGTCCGTGAACGTGTAAATGCGAACAATGACGTACCTACAGTCCTAAAACTCGGCTACAGTAACGTCTTCAATTTATCAAAAAAAAATTTTTGCACGGGTCTTCTAGACCACCAGCGGCACTGCTACGTTTGTATTTAGCCGTGACTATACACTTCAAAGTAACGCAGCGCTTCAAAAAGAATGCAACAACGTTGCTACTCTCGCGACGACTGTGTCCCACTATGGTCTGACCTTTCAGTACAGACACATCGACGGTCTCATGAATAAAAATAACTCAGTGTTAAACGCACGTGGCCAGGAAGCGCGCGCTACATATATGAACCTGTCATCAAAGACATTAGTTGGGAACTATCCATTCATGAAACAGGTAGCATAGCATCGGTAAGAAATGAATATTGGCACTAATTTCCGACAATTTCTAATACCATAAAACAAGTTTGCATTATTTTTGAGATGGATTGTTTGATTAACCATAATTGGTGTTTTTAAGCCGAATATCTGATAAAATGACAACTGACAGTGAATACTTACACACCCTTACACCGAAAAATAACTGTCAGATAGTTACGTACACATCCAGCTACACAGCGACTAATATGGGCATTACCGAGACAAATGTCAAACGTTTTTAGCACGAGACCGGCAAGTGCTGAATGAAACACGCTCTGGTTTAGGCCTACTGCTTGTGCAAATTTCTTTAAACACAATGTACATCTAGCTCGTTAGATTGCGTGGCTCTGGCCAAAAGACGGTCTCTGCTTTGGCAAATGAACTGTGGTGACACGCACACGCTCGCTTACTCACAAACGTAGACAAACTTAAAAACAAACGTCATGTGACAGCAACATGGGTGTTTGTCCAGACATTTTTCTCGCCGTGTTGCCGATCATACATGTAGATGGCACGATGTTGCACAGATTTGTACTTAAACCTGCCGTTAATCCAGACTCCACGGGAACTTAAAAAAAATCTTAGGGACGCTACTTAGAAAACTTAATAAAGATTTCAGGTAATTTGCTTCTTGAGTCGAAACTATTTTCATTCAGTCATTGACGTCGCCATATCGAAGACGGCGATTTCAAGGCAGTCAGTCGGCGAGTTTTCGCCCTGGAATTTCAGCACAATTTTCTGTAAAATGAACGTAATGTAGCAGCAAAGTTTGATAGCAATGCACCACAGTTTTGTTGAAAGTCTTTCATAGATTACAGATACGTCACAGAGTGTAAATTTGATGAATCTTAGCTTCCCGTTTTGGAGACCGGGTTTCAACCACCCTGGGTTATAATAAGCGCCCCCCTGAACCGAACTTTTTTAAGCGCCCTGGGCGGTTATTACACAATCACTCAAAATGTGCCAATATATGCCATGTGAAACGTTATCGGATTACCTGGACTATAAGGCCATGGGCTTACAGTAAAGCAGAGATTTATACTCAGTATAATGCCATGGCCTTATAGTCATTTGCATTCCGGCCTGAGCAAAAGTGTTTTTGTTGTATTTGTTACATATTAATGTTGAATGCTTTTTGAAAAACAATATTTTATGACCTTGGGCATTACTTGGTATTTTGGTGATGACTGACTGGCAAAAAATGACAACCGGTACTGTATCCCAAATCATGGTACGACCTTATTCTTGCATATATGGCCTTGGCCTTTTATTCTAGATCATTTGCATTTGAGGTGTTCTCAACAGCATATTAACATTTAAGGCAATGGCTTTATACGGTATTGCAAGTAATAGGGTATGCTCTTTAGATAAAGAGATGTATTCAGGCAGTTGCAGTATTTGTCTGTGAGTGCTGAATTTTGTCCTACTACAGATGAGTCTATAGTCACATTTTGCAGTGATTTTTGTTTGTTACAAACAAATGTGTGCTCTTAACAAAGCTACAACTGTAGAAGTGTTCTTAAATACAAAATACCACAAAATGAATGACATAAAATGTCAAGTGGACTTTAAAACAGGTTTCTGAATACTAACAAACCCAACTTACCGATGCTGCCAAAGAACCCAGCCTTTCACATAACTCTTTGTCAAGAAATTCTTCAACCTCTTCCTAAACAAATACAAAATTTGCACTCTTAATGATCAGGGAGGGAAAGCAATATGTCCTTAACAGTTTCTTTTAAGTATCCAGTAGATATGGCCTGCAGACATTATTATAATTTTTAATTTCTTTCAAATAACGTATTGCTTACTAAAATGCATTGGAGCAGCATTTTTCCATTACTGTGTTAAAATTATAGTTAAATCATACAATAGAACAAAATGTTTATTCAAACTGCCAGCCAAAAAGCCAAAAATAGTTTTAACAGGTTCAGACACATAACAACTGTGAAAAAGACTGTCAATAAACGTAGCACAACTGTATGCTGATATAAAGCACACTCAAATGTAATGTCATTTCCTGCTCACAGAACCACGCTCGATAGTAAAAGTAGTCATTCTATCACACATCACACAACCACTGCAAAACAAAGCATTTGATGTTTTAAAGGTTTTACACAACCCACATCAGTTTATGTAGCAATGTGGATGAACATCAAGCAAGACCTCTGAGTCCAAAGTATACAGTAGTGCAGTGTTCAACGTAGCAAGCAACAATTACAATTCTATCACGTGAAACAGTGTTCAGTGAGACAGTACAGTGCACATAGCAAAGTGAAAGGGTGCACACTAAAACATTGCAAAGTGAATATATTGCAAAGCGAAATACTGCAAAGTGAAATATTACCAGTAGTGAAATGGGCAAAAGTTTGGGAAAAATGCAAGCAGCACAGGATTGCAAAAATAAATAAACAGCATGCAGAGGTCTCATAAATAAAAGATCTCAATCAAGTAGCCTTACAGATGTCCTCAGACTTAAAGTGCTGACAAAATATTTTAGTAATGGATAAAAACTCCAAAATGTCTCCAAATAAATGGAATTGTAAACATTCCATTTCCTACTATTGGTATACTTTGCCAATAACTCTGTGCATCACTTTTTTACGAGGCGAAAAAAGGTAAAAGGTGTCACCTGGTTGACACCTAGGCAGAAATTCAATACTAAAGAACGGCCCAAATGTCATATTCCATGTCCTTTTACAAATTAAAAAGAAAAATAGGAGGTTAAAATGAAAACGCAAGAAACATAAAAAGACCAGAAAATAAACAAGAAACATGCATTCCCACTTTTTGATTCTAAGGATTTCGTAGTTAGCAAGATAGCTTGTTAGTACAAAATCATCCCTCCATTCCAAGGATTTAGTAGTTAGCAAGATAGCTTGTTAGTACATCATTCTTCCATTCTAAGGAATTAGTAGTTAGCAAGATAGCTTGTTAGTACAAAATCATCCTTCCATTCCTCATTCTTACCTTGCTAAGGTGAAAAGACGTCGAGGATCCTCAGCCAAAATCGGAGTAATTCACGTCAAATGAAACCAGTTCGCAGTCCAAAATCTCACAATCAACGCTTGCATTAGATATTGTGCAAATTATTCACATATTACATACTTTGCAAAATCAGCAAAGGGCAGACAATATGACTGGATGTGGAGTTTAGCACCTTACTTGACACTACTTGAGCATTGCTATAAAGTAGCAAATCCTGCAACGGCAAACTGGCGTGGGGAACAAGCAGAGTGGCTTCAGTGAAAGTGTGTGTTCCATGTGCATTTCAGGTGTGGCTAATTAACCAAGTAAGAACCAGGGTTCAATTATGGGCAGTGCTTGGCGGGGAACTTTTATCGGTTACCTGTGTCTTGTTGGCTCTGACGAGATTTTGGGCAATACCCATTGCCTCTTTACAAATGTCACAAACAGCGCTATCGGACACCTGACACAATGAGTTTGGATGATAACATGCAGAAAGGTCCAAAGATGAATGCTATCTAAAAATTATACAGGTCTTTGAACATAAGGTGTAATTTTGATATCTTGAACTTATCTGGTCCTCTACATAGAACAGTCAAAAGACTAATGGAGTTACTATAGCTAAGACATGTGAAATAATCATTGAGTAATCTTGACTGTGCAAAAAATGCACATATAGTTCTTTCCAATATTAGTATTTAGACACTACTTCCTACCTTCTGAGCAGCTTTGTACAGTTTTGTCTTGGTCAGTTTCATAGCGATGAGAATGGATCGATCACCACCACAGAATCCCATGGCTTGGCAGATCTTACTAGGATCCTGAAGAAACAAGGACAGCTTAAGTTAGAGATGTAACATGTAATGTGATCATGCAGTTTAATGGCAAGTTAATGAGAACAACATTACAAGCAACAGAGTGTGTCATAAGCATAAAACTACTTTATGCTCCTGTGCATTCCGCAAGGACTCCTTGGCACAAATGTGTACAATCAAATCTCATAAAACATTCAAGTGCACTGTTCACATGTTTGCTAATGGTACAAGAAGAGCACAGTCTTGGTAAAAATTGAAATGTAACTCCAACCGATTAAACTGTACATGTAAGAGATACCCAGCAGATACCACCCAGACAAGTATAGCTAATTTTGACAATGAACGTTTCTGTCTGAACGAAATCAGGATACACAACATATACGTCTCTTGATCAAACAAGGAAGAGGCCCACAAACATGGATAACACTGAACTGATTCAATATTTCACCAACAATAGCTGCAGTTGTTTGACGTACCACTTCAGATGAGATAAGTTGCACAACAGCGTCTGCGTAGTTTTCCACCAACTGCTTGCACTCAGGCTCTAAGTTTCCCAGTTGAGAGCAGACGTTCTGTTCAATGAGGCTGATGATTTGTTGCTACAAACAGAGCAGTCACAAAAGGATTTACTGACTGTAACCTCAAGAATCAAACTACAGGCTAGTGAGAAAAAGGGTTACCAAAACAATGAAAACCATGCACTAGTTTGCAATGAAAACCAATTGAACACAAGACATTATAGTGTGACACCAACAAATTCATATCAAAAGCACTTTTTACAGAAAATCTTTCCTTTTAAATAGATAGAATTTTTTATTCATCAAATAACCACAGTTCAACTATCTTGCATGAAAAGGCGGATTCATTCAACTTGGTGACGAATAAAAGCAAAAATCATGAACTACTGAGACATCAACATTCAATAGTTCACATTATGTCTTGATGATTAAATAATAAACCACACGCTGTCACCTTGCATCAATCGGAACACATCGGGCATTTTCCTAGCCCCAAATTAAATTATCCCCAGGCGTATTTAACAACTGTGCATTTACAAACTTCAATCAGATCAGAAAGTTATGTGACTGTCAAAATGGAGATTGCAGCCAAATGCACCTTGAAAAACATGAAATAACAGTACATCAGGAGGCAGACCAAATATTGAGAATGACATTGTGTACGTCTTTTGAAATCTGTTGAGTGGATAGCAATGACAAGTTAGTTTTTTTATCAAATTCCTTGGCTATTCTGATTGAAGTTCACACATATGCAAATATGAAACACTTCCAAGGTATAATTTCAAACTATGAAAATCCCCAAAGTGTTCTAGATACTTGTAATGTTATCAATAGTACCTTAGTGGAGTTGCTTGTGATCATGGCCTTCACATCACCAAAGAACTTGGTGCAATCAGCACACACCGTTGCATTACCCAGTTTCTACAAGCAATTTAACAAATGATGAGAAACAAAAAGCACATTCTCAATTACAAAACAGCCTTCCATTGACAGTCAGTCACACAAGGAAGTATACATATCCACTCAAGTGCAAGTATCATTTTCTGGCAAAAAAATAGAAAAGTTATCCTCTCCATTATTATCTTGTTAAATTTATCCACACATATCAATAGCTAGAATACAACAATTAACACACTTCCCAGAGAAGAGCTCAAAGGTTGACAGTCTCATCACTTTTCACATATTATTTAAAGGTTGATAGTCTCATCACTGTTCACTTATTATTTAAAGGTTGATAGTTTCATCACTTTTCATATATTATTTAAAGGTTGATAGTTTCATCACAGTTCAAATATTATTTAAAGGTTGATAGTTTCATCACTTTTCACATATTATTTAAAGGTTGATAGTTTCATCACTTTTCATATATTATTTAAAGGTTGATAGTTTCATCACTGTTCAAATATTATTTAAAGGTTGATAGTTTCATCACTTTTCACATATTATTTAAAGGTTGATAGTTTCATCACTTTTCATATATTATTTAAAGGTTGATAGTTTCATCACTGTTCACATATTATTTAAAGGTTGATAGTCTCATCACTTTTCAACCCACACACCATTGGGATCCTCTTCTTGGCCACTTGCTTGTCGGGATGATGCACAGTATCTGAGAAACCAGACTTGCAAATACCCATAGCCTCACACACGGCCACAGGGTCCTGCAAAAATCCAGTTACTTAATAAGCAAACAGCTTTCATTCAACACAAATACAATGAAATGCAACTCATAGACAAGGAAAACTACATACACATTCCATTTACATCTAATGCAATCATCTAGGTTTAATCAGAGAAACTCAAACATCAATGAAAGGTTGTTTCACAACATATGGCCATTTAAACACAAATGTTTTGAAAAGTTGAGAGTGACACATCAAAGTTGAGAGTGACACATCAAAGTTGAGAGTGGTACATCAAAATAAATCAGGTTCATGCTCTAAGTTTTATTTGTGTCCGCCAATTCCTAGGCTTAAGACTAAGAAAAATCTACTGTCATAGGTAAGGGAACGTAAATTCTCCGCAGACAGGCATTTACAAACACACGTGTGCTTTCTAACGAACTAGAACTTTTTAAGTGCGTAATTGTGGGAAATGAGGAAAGTAAGCTGACTGAATATGAAAAATCATTTTATGACATATGCATTTATATAATGTACGTACATAATGTATGTAATGCACATATGCACATATGTACATGATATGTATGTACAGACGTGTATGTAATGTACATAAAGTACATGTATTGAGTATTTACTGTACTTGGCCAGCACATTCTCTGAGACAAAAAAATTGTTGAACACGACACGTGTCAGCATATGACATGAAAATACATAACGTGTATCTATGAATGTATGTAAATGCGCACAAGTAACTTCTTGTCACACATTCCATAAACATCCTATTGGTCATTTCTATCATACAATATGCTGTCATGAATTTTTGTTTTGTTTAAAAATATGAAGTAAATATGCTACTGATTACACTGACGATTACTTAAGATAGCTTCTTATCCATAATGAAATAAGAACTTACCAGATGAGCTTTGATCATTTTAATAATCTCTGCTTCATAGTGGTCAATCACCTCATTACACTACAAAAATGAATACCAAAGACATAAGTTTCTATACAACTGAACATCTTCAATCACAAGAAATTAGCATATGCTTGAAAAAACACAAGAATGACACACAAGTTGACAAGTGATATGATTAATATTTGTTATGTCATAAATTCATAAATTCAGCAGGAAAACTTCAACTTGGAAATTGAAATGTAAAGACAGAAAGAAGAAGTTCACGTTTTTAATTCAATAGGAAACTTTCATAATTACATTCACTATTACAGTACATTCCTTGACGACCAGTTAGTTTCTTATTTGTTTCAAAATCACTCGTCGTCCAAAAAGGATTTTTACTACATGCACTTACTTTGTCCCTAAGAAACTTCTCAGGGATGAGTGAGCAAGCCTTAGTGAAATAGGAATGGATCTCACCCTGGAAAGAAACATCAATATGTAACAGACGACAACATACTAGATAATATGTAGCAGACTACAACATATGAGATAATGTAGACTTGACCTTTAAACCTTCAAGACCTTTTAACAATTTTTAAGACCNGTCGGATCCGTCCGAAAGTTCGCACATGCCGTCCCATTCACGAATGGAACATATGTGCCAAATTTCATGAACATATGTCAAAGGGTTTTGGAGATAGAGCAGCGGACGCCGGACGCCAGACGCCGGACAGACGCCGCCCGTACGGACGGAGATGACGGCATAATGCGTCCACATATAAATATGTGGGCGCATAATGAGAGGTTGTTTCACAACACATGGCCATTTAAACACAAATGTTTTGAAAAGTTGAGAGTGACACATCAAAGTTGAGAGTGGTACATCAAAAAAATTAAGGTTCATGCTCTAAGTTTTATTTGTGTCAGCCAATTCCTAGGCTTAAGACTAAGAAAAATCTACTGTCATAGGTAAGGGAACGTAAATTCTCCACACACAGGCATTTACAAACACACGTGTGCTTTCTAATGAACTAGAACTTTTTAAGTGCATAATTGTGGGAAATGAGGAAAGTAAGCTGACTGAATGTGAAAAATCATTTTATAACATATGCATTTATATAATGTACGTACATAATGTATGCAATGCACGTATGTACATATGTAGATGTATGTATGTATGTATATGATATGTATAAACAGACGTGTATGTAATGTATATAAAGTACATGTATTGAGTATTTACTGTACTTGGGCAGCACATTTTCTGAGACAAAAAATTGTTGAACACTACACGTGTCAGCATATGTATGTATGAAAATACATAACGTGTATCTATGAATGTATATGAATGCGCACAAGTAACTTCTTGTCACACATTCCATAAACGCCCTACTGGCCATTTCTATCATACAATTATGCTGTCGTGAATTTTTGTTTTGTTTAAAAATATGAAGTAAATATGCTACTGATTACACTGACGATTACTTAGGATAGCTTCTTATCCATAATGAAATAAGAACTTACCAGATGAGCTTTGATCATTTTAATAATCTCTGCTTCATAGTGGTCAACCACCTCATTACACTACAAAAATGAATACCAAAGACATAAGTTTCTATACAACTGAACATCTTCAATCACAAGAAATTAGCATATGCTTGAAAAAACACAAGAATGACACACAAGTTGACAAGGGATATGATTAATATTTGTTATGTCATAAATTCGTAAATTCAGCAGGAAAACTTCAACTTGGAAATTGAAATGTAAAGACAGAAAGAAGAAGTTCACGTTTTTAATTCAATAGGAAACTTTCATAATTACATTCACTATTACAGTACATTCCTTGACGATCAGTTAGTTTCTTATTTTTTTCAAAATCACTCGTCGTCCAAAAAGGATTTTTACTATATGCACTTACTTTGTCCCTAAGAAACTTCTCAGGGATGAGTGAGCAAGCCTTAGTGAAATAGGAATGGATCTCACCCTGGAAAGAAACATCAATATGTAACAGACGACAACATACTAGATAATATGTAGCAGACTACAACATATGAGATAATGTAGACTTGACCTTTAAACCTTCAAGACCTTTTAACAATTTTTAAGACCTTTTGCAAGACTTAATTTGTAACTTCGTCAAGTCAAGACAAACTTCTCATTTAAAAGCCTTTGCAAGAATGGTCTGGGTTAATGAGCTGTTGCAGACAAAAAATGAAGTTTAAAAGCAAGCACATCTTGAAACATTTCATGACAAATTCAATTTTAATTTCTAAGAACAAAACCCACATGAAATGAAAAGTGATAATAAAAGACAAGTTAGTATATTCAGGTAACAAGCACAATGTATGTGTCGAGTAAAGTTTTATAGCCATAATTAGATGTATTAAGGTGGCCAATGGTTATTTACTAGCATGGAAGCCATACACTGACACAAATAAGAGGATGGGCTTATCTATTTGAGTATTTAAGTTCTTAAACTTGAGTATCAGACTATGACTTTATAGATGATCAGAAGTGAAATAATGAATCTTTAATGTCGGGGTCCACGTGTATAAAGTTTGTACATACTAATGTGAACTGTGGTCCGGTGACCTCTTATGTTCAATGAAAGTTAAAGTAACAAAATGACTAATGCAAAATTGTTTTGACTGCAACCGATATCAAAATCTTCCAGACGGCATAATGTAAACATGTTTCTCCTGTTGAACATCTTGATACTCATTAATGTTTTTTATTTAAAAAGCAAACAATATGAGAAGATGTGCACAAGATACAAAAACAGTAGAAATGCATAAATTCTTTTAGTTTCTCGAACACATTTTCCCCACACCTTCCTACAGTTTTGGTCAGCGATTTACCGGCTATGTGACTATACTTGTCCTGAGGTGTACTTTGTTCACCCACCATCATTTGAAAGTACAATGTCTGCAGGGCAGCCACCTTTGACCAAACAATTTTATCTAAATCTGTTGACACATTTACAACAACTCTACCTCACATGACTTTCAGGAAAGATCAAATGTACAAGGTCATTAAGACTCTGGCATGATTATGCCTTGTTCAGAGTTGGCTACCAACTACTATCACCATGATTCTTTGACAGTACACACCAATTTCCAGGGTTCTGCACCATCAAAGTTACTCATGCAGATTAACAAAAGACAATAAACATTACGATCAAACTACCAGGCAAAAAATATTACCAAAATTATGCAGTGCATAACAAACATATTTCAAACAGGTGTATTTGGAGATCATTTCATACATTTAAAGTTATAGCTGCCCTCCGTGGAATACCATGTAGAACATGCTGGTGTACAGTGATACAGTGAGGGGAATCCTACTTATAACTGTGGTTCTCTGCATGATAATAACAAAACAACTCTGAGTGTAAATAATCATAAAGCCATGAGGATATTTTTCATACAAGACTATTATTGCAAATGGCAAATTACTAGTAGTCTCACTGACAACCTCAATCTGTAGATTTAACTGCTGAGTGATTATGCCTAATTCTAAATCCTACAAAAAACATTCAAACTGTTTCCAGAGTTCAATACGGTGATTCCACAACATTCATTACAAGATTCATCATTCAGTTGCTTTTTAACTGATGAGCGATTCAGTAACAATAAAACTTTGACAGGAAATCACTTAAAGCATTCTATTCATAATTTGACAGCGTCTCTACAGCAAAAATGCAACACTTCCGACCTATTCTGCATAAAAAAATTCCAAGTTCTATATCTATACATCTTTTTGAGATTGTGAACATTCTATGACACACCTATTCATGAATGGGTTATAAAGCAACACTTGTATTACAAATGTCACACATGTTAAAATAAGAAAATTCTAAGTATACTTGTAATAAACTACAAAAATATGGATTTCATGGTTTTACAGCTCTGGTCAAAGCCAAAGCCAGCAACTTCAAAAAGTCCAACAATAACAACTTCAAAAAGTCTATTCCGTCCAACAATAATAACTTCAAAGTCTATCCCATCCAACAATAATAACTTCAAAAAGTCTATCCCGTCCACCAATAATCTAAAATCAACATTTTTCGGCCGCAAAATGATATCCCTTAAAATCATTCCCAAAATATAAATTAAATCAACAAAGACAAAAATGAAACGGTTTTATGAAATGTCATTTTCTCAAACATGCATACAGAAACCCTCAATAATAGTGGTTTTTGACAATCTGTTCTCCAAACCACTATTGGGTCATAAAATATAACTTTACCCACCTCCGTTTCATTGCTGAGAAGCAGTGTCTTCACTTGACTTATGACACCTTGACAGAAGTCGCACACGGCATCATTATCACTCTGAAAAATGAGGACAGTTAAAGATATCAAGAATAAATCTCTTGAAGCAAAGTACTTTGTAAGCAGATCAGAAGTCAGCAACAGAAGCCAAGTGCTATCAAACACACAGGAACTTCTTAGAAGCATCACTCATTAACAAAATACACATCTGGTTTATCTGGTGCAATGACAACATTTGCCTCAAACAAAAATTATACATTTTTTCAAAATATTTGCCGAACTTCTTAAGCTTCACATATAGGCACACAGGAGAGACTATTCGTTGTGTATGTGCAAATCTTACTTTTATTCATTCCAAATATTTTGATTAACATGCATGATGTTAAACCGATGTTTAACATCTGCAACATTTGCAACTGACAAGCCAAGCTTCACTCATGCACTCTTTTCAAAAATTAGCAATTTCAGTTTGATGCTCAAATTCAAAAGATACCTTCACGACCCTCTGATGGGCCCAGATAGTACTAATACAATGGTCGACAGCTCCGCATTTTTTGGCCGTAGCGATACTTTTACACCAGTAGGATGGTCCATACGAACATTCTAACAGTGGAGAGGCTGAGGCTGAAAACACATTAAATATAATCCCATGAACACAAAACTCAACTACAATAGCATACAGGACAATTTCAAACTTGAGCTTAATGAAGTTCAACACAGTTTGCCAAGAACCTATGAAGCAGTTGTTTTACGACAGTGACTAATTTACAAAACATCTGAATATAATTTATTTATTTCAAATATCTGTATTACTCTGTTTGAAACATATTCTAATTTTGGATTGAGTCATGGCATTAAATAACTTCAAATTTCAAACACATTAACAGTCAAATCCAAATATAGACTAGACATTAGGTATAACTTAGTTCAAACGGAAATTTTGAATTTACTTAAGAAGGAACTTTGTCATACATTACTGACATCAACTTATTTCTGAACCCCAACAACAGAACATAAATGCCATCTAGTGAAATTTGAGATGTAATCCTAAACTTGATATTGGCAACTAAAATGTATAGTTGAAGTTGTTAAAGCATATAACTGACATTGTGAAATGAAATTTATGTTTTCAAGACGTTTTCAAGCACCAATTAATTATAAAATATTGACGTTGTGTCCATACTTTCTTTCATAGTTTTTTTACTGGGGCTTTATTGGAAAGACCAAAAAATAATGTACCAACAACTCCATAGAATTCTTTAATGAATTCATCCTTGAGCACTAAAGATACGCAATATTTTTCACAAGATCTATATAACTTCTGCTGGTAAAGTAATTCAAGCTCATTCTTAAATAATTAACAGTCACGAGGATTGGGGTATAGTGACATTTTATAGCTCAACATTAAATTGATGATACATGGACAAATGGCACCATCATACAAGAGCAATTTTTCGATCAGCTGACAAGAAACGAACCATAGTGTCAATGACTTTGCACATTTCTCAATTCAACAAGGTAACATCGTCATAAGCCCAAGCAATTATACCACCCATATCTGGTGGTCTTGTGACAGTGTCCATAATTACAGGTCTCCTATAGACTGACTTTACAACAATAACAAGTTGGTTTGGTATTGTGAAATGATAGGTACATGTCAACAACAAGTGGTTATGCAATTTCAGGGTCTATGGAAGAAAAACACACAGTGGTACCTAGCCAGCCAGCTAGCTGTATGAAGACTATCGTCAATATACAGCTAAGTACCACTGTGTGTTTTTCTTCCATAGGCCCCGAAATTGTACACAGTCAGGGTAGTTCTGCTAGTCACCTCACCGTGAAACTTGCCTCAACATGTAGAGCTAAAGACTGGACGGGGTGCATGCAAAATCTGGGAGTCAACCAACACTCACCTTGCCCGTTACAACCATTCAGTGAAAAACAATTCAACAAACATCATTTTCTTGCATCATTCTCGACCTTTTGTAACACTGAAAAGCATGTTGTTGTTTTGAAAACAGTACGCACGTGTCACGCGCATGCACCATTTCCTAAATTTTTGAGACAACTTCGCAACAGTAAAATTTGTTCTGAAATTCGGTTTTTCAGTATCAAAATTCTAAACACTTGTAACTAAATGAAACCACTTAAGATAATTTGTTGAGACATCTAGGCAACTTCGTGGAAGAAGTAGTTGATTGAAGAATGGGCAAAAAAAGAAACTGGCCAATAGGTGATACAATATTTCATGGCGCCGAAAGCCGTCGCTAATGATCTCTACAACTTTAGCAGCTGAATAACAGTAGAATGCCATTTTTTCCAACGCCATTAAATAATTTAGTTTGCTCAAGGAAGACTGTAGTTTTTAATGACACTAATTTTGTGTCAGATTTTATCTTACCACTTTTTTACCCACATCGGGGCAAAGCTATATATTTAGTATACAGCTTAGCACCAAGGCTAAGTATAAGCAGCACGTAGCCCCTCGGTTAGCCATTTAGGGGCTACAACACTTCCATTCGCTTTCTGTACACATTTCGTTACAATACACGTTTTATAAATGGGCGGTAACCCAAATCCGGTCACCGATTCTGAGTTTTCACCTCGTCAAAAATATATTCTACACTCAAAACTATCACTTCAAAATGAGCTTACTTTCTTCAGTGATCCTTTCTGCTTCTACACATATCTTTGATGAAGCATATCTACTAGAATTAAGGTGACTTTGGAGAAGAATTCCACCTCCACTTTTTGGTCACCGTTAACTTTTTGACCCCGCACGCAATAACCACAGAGTATGTCAACTGAATGCTAGCGCGAGACTGAGTGAAGCGCAAGACACTAGCGTGTGACACTTGCAAAATAGCATGAGAAGGTAACAGGTGAAATTTGTAAGATTTGGGTCCCTTGGACTTTTTATTCGTCAATATGTGTGATTTCACGTAATTTCCTCAAAATGACACCCGGTAAAAGAAACTCGAGCAAACTGTGACAGATTTTCATCAATTTGTTCAAATTATCTTGACTGAATCGCTTTCAGACTTATGGTATGAGTTATTTATAATTCCATGTGCATATATGCATGATTCATTTTGATTTTTATTTCCTGTATTTTGAAATGAGTAACATTTTGTGGGGATGGACTATCGCCCCTGTATGACTGCGGCATCCAGGGCGATGTAATTTGCCTAAGTGAAGCCACAGGCATCCTCAGCTTCTGATCGTCCCCAATACACTACATATAATACTACAAGGTATGACACTCCCGACTAGAAATTTCACGGGTGCTTCACTTCAGCCCTCCATAGCTAACTGCCAGTTTGTTGCGTAAAGTCACAATGTCGATAACACCATCCATCCGTAATTCATCAGTAATTTCTGTACCGTCCTTGACCTCGAGCTGTCCAAGATGGAAGTGTGTTTGGGCTTTTTGTGAACATTTTTGTTCATTGACTGCGAAATACTTACGAAGTCGCCGGAACAGGACACCGTGAATGGTATTGCCAGGTATTGGAATGGAAGAAAGAACAACTGCCAATGGTTTGTTGAAACCTTGTTTTGTGTAAATTTATTGAGTTTTATGTTAGCTATGGAGGGCTGAAGGGAAGCACCCGTGAAATTTCTAGTCGGGAGTGTCATACCTTGTATTATGAAATGTAGTGTATTGGAGACGATCAGAAGCTGAGGACGCCTATTAGTCAGTATTAGTGAAGCCTGAGGCTGAAAGACTCATTCTGTGAGGCTGGAGATTAGACGCTGTGCCTGTACGAGCGAACAATTCACTGAGCCAGAACGTCTATAGAACTATTCAACCTCCTAGAAACCTCATTAATAGTTTCCACTTACCAAAAGCCAAGAGACAAGACAAGAGAAGGAGCTTCATCATCCGTCGTACAGCTACTTTGAGACTCTTGTGTGAACTCAACTCATGTGACCGGTTTGTAAACAAGTCAGACTATAAAGTCCAAAGCTTGAATTAGAGAAAAGATTAATAATCAGAGTTACTATTATCTTGCTAATATTCTAATGTTTTCAAGATAGTGATGTATTTTATATTAAAAACATATTTTTGGATTGCTTTTTTTCTTAGCAAAAATAAAACATTGTATTTAAAAGTTTTGCGGAAATTATTATTTTAACAAAGCATGAATGTGAAGTCATGTGACTGTTAATTTACTTTCAGAGTTTCTTCGCCGAGTTACACTTTTAGTGCAAACCAAGATGGAAGCTCCCTGTTTTCACGTGAAGAACGTCCAGTGTTAACCCGAAGTTGTGCTTTTGAAGATCTGTTTGTCGGTAAATGGCTGCTTGCTACTTCTTATGTTTTGTCCCAGTTTTTTCTGGTTATGCTCAGACCGCAACTGTAGTAATATCCGAGATTACCCGACCCGGGCATCGAACCAGCAACCCCATAAAAACCGGCAAGCGTGCTAACCGTTCAGCTAATAGGCAATTGCCCGTTAGCGAGTACCTAACAGAGGCTCATATATGATTCACCGGAAGCACATCTACAACATTCCTCCCTTTCCTACGGAACGGGCACGCCACCAGAAAGGTGGAACACCAGGATGTCTCCCATATGTAGGTCATCATCGTCCCTTCGTACTTTTACCACCACAACACACAGGTGAACACAAGGTAGTCTGACTCTCATACACAGGTCCTTGACTCCTGCAACCTTTCATGCGCGCCTTCCTCAGGTCCGCGGGTACTAGTTGGCAGTGCTTCATCGGTAGATCATTCGTTTGACAATTACGCCATTTGTAGTAATAGCGACACGGAGATAGAACCAGCAACCCCATAAAACCGGCAAGCATGCTAACCATTCAGCTAATAAGCAATTGCCCGTTGGCGAGTAGCTAACAGAGGCTCCTATATGATTCACCGGAAGCACATCTACAACAATTGCTAAAGGGTAGTAGTGTAGGCGCACACTGTACAAGTCGAGCGCTCCCATCAGCCGCTCACTGTTATTAGGGAGGGCAATCAAAAAGTAGGTCACGGTGCTCCATATCTGCCTCTGTGTAAAACCCACGTCGGTAAATTACCCGATTTCAGACTTAAAGTTAACTATTAGACAATTTTGTGTTATAAATCGTTACCTTGGTCTTTATTTGTAAGTTTATAATCTTTTTGACACAAATTAGAATTATCGCTGATAAATCATTTTTGTAAGCTTTTAGTGCACGATTTTCCGCATTGCTATCAACTTTCGAAAAAGTGCCTCTTGTTCCTCCAATCCAAAAAAGCACTATACTCTCGATTACAAACATGTCGGACGGGATGTAGTTTAGATAGAGTACATGCACACTTCCTCATGTTTGTTGTAGATGTGCTTCCGGTGAATCATATGAGCCTCTGTTAGCTACTCGCTAACGAGCAATTGCCTATTAGCTGAATGGTTAGCATGCTTGTCGGTTTTATGGGGGTTGCTGGTTCGAATCCCAGGTCGGGTATTCTCGGCTATTACTACAAATGGCATAGTCGGCAAACGGATGATCTACCGATGAAGCTCTGCCAACTAGTACCCGCGGACCTCGGGACGGCGCGCATGGAAGGTTCCAGGAGTCAAGGACCTGTATGAGAGGCTACCTTGTGTTCACCTGTGTTGTGGTAAAAATACCAAGGGACGTTGATGACCTGTATGCGAGATATCCGGGTGTTCACCTTCCTGGTGGCGTGCCCGTTCCGTAGGCAAGGGGGGAATGTTGTAGATGTGCTTCCGGTGAATCATATGAGCCTCTGTTAGCTAACGGGCAATTGCCTATTAGCTGAATGGTTTGCACGCTTGCCAGTTTGATGGTGGTCGCTGGTTCGATTCCCGGGTCGGGTAATCTCGGCTATTACTACAAGTTCTTTTCTCGAAGTCAGGACCAAGTTTTCATGGCGAGTTTTGGATTGTCTGGACAGCCTAATTTTGATCGGTTGGGAAATCGATGTTTTTGAAGTTGCGCAATATGCCCCCCCACCCCAGATTTTTAAATGAACAATTTATCACCCTTTTAATTGATAAGTATTTCATTTTCATAAATTCTGTCAAACTGCTGTGCATTGGCACTTTTCAAACAGCAGTGGTTAGTTCACCAAGTCGCCACATGTCAGCGCCACGAGTGGCTACGTTGAAGTTCAATGGCATTGCAACTTTGCTTTTCAAAATAAAGTTGTTACAAAGAGTTTTGTTGCGTAAATGATGATATTCTTCATGTTAAGAATGATTTGTTTTCCCAAATGGTCTTTTGTCTACTTTCTGATGTTTTTTTGCCATGATACAATCTAATAGTACATGGGTGGCGCCGCAGCACTGAAAAAAGTGGGGACTATATTGCCTCCTCCACCCCCCTATCAGGCTATGATGTGCTGCCCATGTAGTAGTACTCATGAGCAGATCCAGGATTTTTAGTTAGGAGGGGGGGGGGCAGGGCAGAGTATTAGGCAGGATTTTATCCGTGAGATATTTGCACCCTCAAGCTGCCAAATGAAATCTGGGAGAATTTTAGGGGGGCCATGAGCTGGCCCTCTTGCCCCCCCAAATCCACCAATCTTATCTTGTGGTATGATGTGAAATTTCCTCCTAGCTCAGGTGTATTTATTTCTAAGCTGATGTGCTGTCTTTGCTCTATTCCTTTTAAGCTGTGTAATCCATTGTTTTCATCAAACATGTCATGGGGTTGATGCTCCTGTTCCATGTATGTAAACAACACACTTAAACAGTAATATCTATGTAGAAATTGATCCAAATTGTATATAATACATACCACCATGTTTGTCTCAATGAGACGAATTGTTTGATATGCAACACATATATATTTTTTTATTTTTTACAAAATTATGTAAAAAGGCAGATATTTTACACATAATCGTCTCGTTTCAATGACCATTTTCTCGGTAACCGCTCACCCAATTTTTATGGTTTTTGCACCATTTCATTTCTCACACCAAGGGCTTTTCAAAAATGTATGACACTTGAGCATTGTAAAAAAATTAAAAGACGTACTCCCTACTGTTATGTACTATAATATATAGTATCGCGCCTCTTATTGACATCATCCGCTTGCCGTTATGTATTATAATATATAGAAGGTTACCCTGTGAGTTTACTGTATGAAGACCATCGTCAAAATGCAGCTAGGTACCACTGATTGTGTGTTGAGCGCCGATAGATGTCCGAATAGCACGCAACCTGGGTAGTTCTACTCATCATGTTCGGTTTGCTGGTATCAAAATTCTATTAAAAAACTTATGATGTGAAACCAGTTCCAATAATTTTTGTGATGTGTACATAATCTCATGAAAGAATAACTGTTGATTGAAGAATCAGGAAGAAAAGAAACTGGCCAATAGATGCCGCAATATTTCATGGCGCCGGAAACAAAGGATTGCACCACAATTTTAGCAGCAGAATAACATAAGAAAGCCATTTTTTTCAACACCGGTAAATGATTTAGTTTACTGAAGGAAGCGCATAGTTTTTAATGGGAGCAAAAACAAGCACGGGTGCGTGTTATTGCAATTGAGGTGTGGAGCTCACTGTATCGAGGTAACTCTTGTTGTTGTTTGTTGAAACATCTCCGACTGAGGATTTTTTTTTCTATTTTACATTTGTAACGGCCAGTAAAGCCTGTGCCAATTTGCTACCAAGTACGCACTGCTTTCATATGTCCAGGTAGTCACACAGCAATTGCTCACTCCAGGCTGGTACTTTGCATCAGTTTCACGATATGGCGATAAAGATAAGAATTTGCTGATTTAGAAATTTTTTTCCTCTAATTTATTACCTAAACGGGTACTGTTGCTGAAATTTGACGTACCCTCGCGATGAGTCAGGGCTGACGCAGTAACTGTTGGCTGCAGGATATGCGCGTACTTCACAAACTTATGATAATGCATTAAATACCATTCATCATGTGCAAAGAACAGGTAAAATTTGGACAATAAATAATCAAGTTTTTAAAAAAAGAACCAAACTGAGAATCAAAAACAACCAAATAAAGTAACAATGCATTTAAGCTCACGGTGATGTCAATACGTTTTCAAGGACACTGTGACTGTCATTCAGGAATCCTTCATGAACTGATGCACAGGAACTCAGGTCACGGAAATAGATGGGAATAGTCAATGATTTTCTGATCTCGGCTGAGCTACAATATTGTGCTCTAAAAGGCTTTTAGTTTGATAACAGAAAGGATGTGAACATTATGCCATGTTACATATTACTTAATTTGGTATGTATTTTTAAGTTGTTGGACTAGATTGCCCTTTGAGATAAGGATTTCTCAAACCTTTTTCGCAAAAATTGGCCGTTTCTACAATATTTACATATATGTCTAGCAAAATACGTTATCTTCATTCTCATGGAACCTCACGAGTAGTGAGAAAAAGATTCAGCAGTACCATGTTGGAACCGCACAGCTGTGTGGAAATTAATTTACTACTTATTTGAAATCATTGAAAACGAATGCTCCGAGTCGCCGCACGCTTCTGTGACTTTTTGAACAGAGATAAATCCTCATTTGATAGGTAACTTGACATTTCGCTGTCTTGACCTCATGCTCACAACTCGCGTTAACCACCGACTCTATTCCTGTTGCCCATTTTGTACTTGGTTTCCTATCAGTCTCTCGACACATGGTGTGTATAACAATGATTTGTTGACCTATTTTTAAGTAGGTCAACAGTATATCCTGCCTTGGCTGGAGACAGTCACAAAATTAAAACGTTTTAGTGAGGATGAAGTTAATTACACACTGCAAATTTAGTTGTCATTGCAAGTGAATGTTGAAATAGCAAACATTGTTAAGGCACGTATAGGATATATTGACCAAAAGCAATTAGTGTTCACCGAAAAATTAACATTTGTCAACATCAATACCAAAACCTCCAGATTTTCCTAATTCAATCTACAACATTCATGACAAAGTGCATCTGCCAACTATCTCCATTCATGTCAACCAATGCACATGCTGGTTAGGCTGCTTACATCATTGCCAGTGAACGCTTTCATCGACTGAAAACTGCAACATAAGATGCAGAGTCCACGGCAACACAGAGAGACTCGTGATGGTAATTTGCTATCGTCACAAGCTGACCACAGTACGACCTGATGTGATGAGATCATTAGATTATGGTTGATTCTGGTCTGTAAATCGACTCATTTTGAGACCGCCTTTTAAATTAGTTATTTAGTCATATATATGTGCTTCTGTGGTTGTACTTGATTAGGAGGAATGGCAAGAAATTCGAGGGCTCCAGTGCCTGATTGCATGAAACAGTCCCAAATAGGGACTCAACTAAGTTCCCTAAATCTACTGCGTGCTTGTTGGCTTATGTAGATTCACTGATCATCCTTTTTATGGGCTTTGAGTCTGATAACTAAGTCAGTTTGTGACTTTGATATACATCGCGAGTGAAGTCTACATTGAATGATCAGTATTATTGAAAATAAGTAGGGATCTTTTCATGTAATGTCCCTAATTTAATTACTAATTGCCTAATTATTTTGACTTAATTAAGGACTCAATTTATAGTTATTTTGTTAGAAAATGTCATTGGTCAAAGAGGAGCTCATACTAATGATGAAATGATAGAAAAATACTACATCTGTGAGTAAAGAATGAAACAAATTCGCAAAAGATTTAAGGAACTTAGTTGAGTCTCTATATGGGACTGCTTTATGCAACAGGGCACCGGAAACGTTTGCCTATTTTGCTTTTACCCAACCAGCGTGCAAGCTTGCTAACCATGCAGTTGATAGCGAGTGGTTAACAGAAGTTCACGGGAAATATGTCTACATCAGTGGTTACCCCAAGGCATTTGGTCACTTGTGATATGTGTTACAAATTAATAAATATTTTTCTCTATAGCCATGGAGGAATCTGCCCCCAAAAAGCAGCATCGCCAGCCCCACAGTGGGCCAAAGGCAGAAAAGAAAAAGGCAAAGACTCAACATAACCAGGAGCTTACAGACAGACAGCGGAATCCAAAAGCCTTCTCTTATCACTCTGTAAACAAAGTTGCAAAGGCTGTCCGCAGGTACTGACACTCTAGCAGAGATTTATTTTTATTTTGTGCAGATGTACTTTATCATGTTACCTGTGAATAAAACATGGCATTGTTTCATTCTACATTTTCTCGCAAAATAAGTTTGAGGCTAACACTTGTTGCTTTAAGAAATCACACAATCATGTTATGTCTGTACGGTAAAGTCGCGTGATTTTCGGACGGCCCGCCATTTTCGACCAAGAATAAATATTTCCGAAATGAGTTTTTCATGGTCCACGAAATTCGTACAAGGTCCAAAAACTGTTTTTCAATGATCCTCGAATTTCGGACAATGTCATAAACGTCGGATTTTTGTCCCGCGACTTTCGGACAAGGAAAATTTTAGAAACGCTAATTTAGGATCGACGCAACTCCCGTGTCACTAAAGCGTTCAACGGATGATTACTACTCGATAAGGCTTGAATCTGAGAATTGGGGTAACGGGCTTTGTAATTTTTACCTTGTCTTGACGATGTCATGACCGTTACTCGATTGTCTTGCGTTTAGCTTGAGTTTGGCGCTTTAGCTATGAAAAAAGTCACCGAGTCTCGCATGACGAAAATTTCTGATGAAAATACAAATGGGAAATACACGGAAGGCTGCAGTTTTTCGTTGTAGCGTAACATGTGCTCTGGTTTAATTAGACCGTGTTGTTCAACTTCCGACTGTGACATTGAACTTGCACGCCTCAACTTGCGTGTTTACGAAGCGTTTTTATTTTTAAAACGTCCTGGCCTTTGCAAATGCCCTTGTTAGTGGCTAAAATCTCCCGACGACGTGTCTGGATTTTATTCTTGACGTGATGAGAAATATTTTTTGTTTAGGCCCCCATACACAATAGGTCACAGCTAAGTATGTCCGTAGGATATCGCGCGTTCAAAGTAGTGTAGATAGTGAACAGCAGCAGCCGAATGAGACGGAGCCAAAGTAAAACTGGTTAAAAATCAAACATAGCGCAAGGCCCAGCACTCAGAAAGGGGCGCGGCGCACACGCAATTGTTACAGAGACATTGCATCCCTGTCCTATGTTGTGTAAGTGCCGGTGTGCTATAACACATATCAAAAACTAATGTACATCCACGTAACCACGTTTCACTACCCTTACAAATTGTCTGTTGCTCTCTGATAAGCATCGCAGATGCAAGAATCTCGCTAAAGAAGATAGTGTGATCGTGTGCTTCGTTTGCAATGCCTCACCATACGTCTCGACGTCTTAAGTCTAGCGTGTTCGTGAGATTCTCACCCTTGCGCCCCCGATCGCAGACTAGGGTAGAGTTCAGTAGCTGTCTTGGGAAATACAAAAATCTAGCCAAAATCACGCTTTCAATTAAAAAACACAATACATCACGTAATTTCATGAATTCGTGCTTTTTAGCGAAGTTCTAGCGTTACGAGCTTAACCCCAGATGTAAACCTAAAAAGATTTAACTTGCGGCGACCCAATTTTGCTTGCTCATCCACTGGTCTGTGTACTTGTGGTCTTGTTAATTCACATCCTAGCTGTACCGTCTGAGGTACAACACCCTGAACTCCATGGTGTCCCGAGATTAAGATGAATCCCGACAAGGACACCGGGACCCTGTGGCACTCTCTGTCTGCGGCGACTAAGAAAATCCTCCACCAATCATTTCGAAAAATGACAAGTCAGTTGAATCAGATTTGGTAGTCGTTGCTTCTTGTGGTCCTAGGGGTAGGCTAACAAGAATACAGGACCTGGAGTCCGATGCAACGGGCCTGGAACCTGATAGGTGTTTCCGACCGGAGTTCCATATCTACTTTCCACAGGACCTTGTCTTCATGTCTATGTTACCGCCTTCAGTTGATAGTTTTGAGACAAAAAAGAAACGTGATCTTAAACTACAGACCATGTTTTTTGTATTACTTAATATAGTTTTAGAGGCATTTCAGCTGTAAGTGTGTTTAATTGTGTTGACTGTTACATTGCTAATTATTATTGTTCTATTTTTACCCGAGGTGATGCCTTACTTGCAGCAAGGGTAAATAATTTTGGGAAGTATTACTAGCGATTTCCGTATATAAGTTGGGGAAACCAAACGTCTTATGTAAAAATACACCAGGGCCTATACTCAGCAATGCCGAATACACGAACACAGTATAAATACTGTAGCTCACCCTAATTATATCCTAGTGGGAATAGCATTATTTTTAGATTTCAAGCATGCATTTTTATTCTCAGATATGCATCCCAGGTATATTTTAGGGAAAAATTTAAGATACGCAAATTGGCCATATATTCTCCTGGACTTATATACGGAAATCTACGGTGGATCTTCTTAAACCTGTCAACCATGAAAATTTCATTGAGACAGTTTTGTTCTACTAACATGTTCAACTAACATTCCGTTCATGCAAGTCGGTCAGTACGTTCGCATTTAAGGCGTTATTGCAACAGGTAAGTGTTGTTTTGATTTTTGTTTGGTGTTTCCATATTTTATTTTGTTATGTATTCCTGTCTTCAGATAGTCACTGTTATTCTTCAACAACATTTCTGTACTTATAATGAGACTTCAGTAAACTCGCGACTGTTCATACTTTAAATGTTAGCAGAAGTGTGTAATGTCCATCAGCAGAGACCTGTGGGAAGAACTATTTTCCGTAACTGTAGCAAATATATGACGAAATGAAATGAAAACGGTCGACATAGATGAATTGTAATTGGTTAAATATACATTAAGAAAGAAAATTAAGTATATAAATAGTAGAATGGTACTTGAATTGCCTGGTTTACGTCCTTCATGAGTTCACCTGTCCCAAATTGAGTGCTTTCGTTTTTCTTTTCAGGTCGTCACTAGTCGATTCTTCTAACAGTCGTGATCTGCCCAGTATCCTATTGTATCAACGTGCGCAACAACGGTCTTGGCAGGGGGTTGCACCTAGTAGACTCCCTTAGAATTAGTGGCGCAAAATCGACATTGGTGTGCAACAGGAGGCCGAGGGGGGGGTGGCGGCGTAAATTAGTAGTGACTGACGGAGACTGAGCTGCGCGAAATTGGTGACGACCGTGGACGGCGCTAAACTGGTGACGACCAGAAGAAACGGCCCTGTTATCTTCCACGCAGATTACCAGAAAATGTTAACGATTATCAGTTTCATTTCATCCACAAAAAGATTTCACAAGTCAGAGTTTTCACTGTGGTTAAAAACGTAAGCGAACCCAGATGTGTTAGGTCACCTCAGTTGCATGAAGACGCGCCAGTGTATCACTGAGTTAACATCGGGCGTTTCAAAGGCTGTGGATGAGAAAGGTTTTAATTGAAAAAAAAACGGTTGGGTGAATTTGATGTTGGTAGCATTTGAAATTGCATTTGCTTTCTAGACAACGCCCTTATATATACAATATGTTAGTTAATCGTGTCTTCAGCCGCGCAGCACTGTACTAGTCGACGCATTCCCATCGTTTGCCGCAGTAGGCCTAAACATGTAGAACGACAGCGCTTCTTCAACAATTCAGACGACTACCAGGACGACAAATGGGGATCACAAGTCGATGAGAAACTACTCGTTTTATTATCATGATTGTCTTTGTTATCTATTTTGGGTAATTGTTCAATCGAAGTTTTCATGTTGAAACTGAGCTTTCAGTTAATATGGAAATAAATGTGTCAGAGTTAACTTGCGTTTCGGTTTGTAACCAGCAGACAATGCATGGATACGTTTAACAAACATAAATATATGCTATGTTCTTGTCATTGTTCGTCACTTTCTTCATTGAACTCGTTCCCACATCCATTACTGTTACGTTTAATGCAAAATTCGTTAAAATTGAGAAAGCGCATGTTTTGATGGTCGGGAACCCTCTTTGTGCGCCGAATACGCAATTCCAGCATTTTATTGGGAAACCATGCGTTCACAGCGCAAACTCGACATTTTTGTTATTGAGAAAACGCATTTTTACAAAAGAGAATCGGTTGTCTAACGTTTCATGTGCGTCAACAACGCAAACCAGACCCACTCATTGAAAAGCCCATATTTGTCACCAGGAAGACTCTTCGCAACGCAGCCCGATATTTCAAGTGGGATAGCGCAGTTTTGAAAAGATTCCGTCACTTGCGGAGAACGGTTTTTGAGCATCGGCAATGCAAGCCGAATATTTCATATTGAGAAAGCACATCTTTGAAAAGAAGAACCAACACTTGTTGGGAACGGTCTTTGTGCGTCGACGGCGCACATTTCTTATTGGGAAAGCCAGATTTTCAAAAATTAATCGCTCAGACCATTTGAGTCTCATTTACCTGCAATTATACTGCTATCAAATGACCGAGCCAGCATTGTTGATACTACGACCGCTCATCGAAATAATGTACACCCACGAAATTCGGACACTAGCGGAAACCCAAATTTGGAGGTCCGCCAAATTCGGACACCACAAAATGATATTTCGCGAGATTCGTCCAAGAATGAATTTTTTCTATTGGAATTAATTTTCAGTGTCCGAAAATCACGCGACTTTACCGTATTTATCCAGATAGCATGCATAATCATATTTTTAATTTCTTATACCTATTACTGTATTTATTATTGTTCCTATGTATACTATCAAATAAACTAATTATAACATTTTTAATCCCTAGAAAGAGGAATGCGTTCTGGCTACTGAATATGTATTCCGAGCATTTGTCATTACTGTGCTTTTGTGTTAGCAGTGAAAACATTAATCTGTGTCTTAGTTTATATTTTGAACCTTAGTTGGCTTTTCTGTCATCCATGTTCTCTTTGAGTAATCCTATAATTATTATAAGTTTGTTTGCATGCTTGTGTTTATTTGGGATGTTTTCTTATAACCTAATAACGGCTAGTACGTTTGCATGGTTACTTTCAATGGTAAACCATTTACTTACTGTTCTTGCTTATGAAGATGCATCGGTAACTGTTATTGTCTAAATGTAATATGTTTGTTTATTTCAGGACTTTGGACATACAAGTGAAAAAGCAACACATACCTGTTGTGGACAGAACTCCTGTAGAACCTCCGCCCATTGTAGTCGTTGTTGTTGGCCCTCCTAAAGTGGGCAAGACCACGTTGATAAACTGTCTGATCAAGAACTTCACTCGTCAGAAACTGACCACCATACAAGGCCCTGTGACCATTGTATCAGGTATGCTTGTGAATATGGCACAGCTTAGATATTGAGGATATTCAACTGACCGTGGTCAGAATGTTAAACGAGAACTAAGTTACATAGAGGAAAATTTGCCTCCGTTGAGATTAATTGTATTGTCCATCTATAATGAATTCTTTCTTGTACTTTGACTTAAAATCTTAGTACACTTTGACAGAAGTGCCTCTCTGGTGCAGAGTTCGTTGAAAACGATATGTCATTAATTCATTTGGTAGATCATTGCTAAGATGCGATCTGCACACAAGGAGTATTTTTAGACAATACGAGCAATGCAGAAAGAAGTTATCTAGCAATCAATGTGGTATTGTTTTTAACGAACTCTGCATCAGTTTGACTTCTTAAGATATCTGTGAATGTCCATTAATTGATAATTTGCAATGACCATTTTGACTACTGCTATTTTGCATTTCAAAATTTATTTATTTATCCAATGGCGTCCTGTTATGCAGGTAAAAAGAAACGGTTGACAATTATAGAGTGCAACAATGACATCAATTGTATGATTGACCTGGCTAAGATCGCCGATCTGGTTCTGTTGCTCGTCGACGCCAGCTTCGGCTTTGAGATGGAGACTTTTGAATTTCTCAACATCTGCCAAGTGCACGGATTTCCCAAGATAATGGGAGTGCTGACCCACCTGGACATGTTTAGGAATACTAAGGTCCTCAGGAAGACTAAAAAGAAATTGAAACATCGGTTCTGGACTGAGATTTATCAGGTGGGTGACCCT